>VYZT01053553.1:0-51423 GCA_013400735.1 Pomatostomus ruficeps
GAGTTATCCCTCCGCAACAGTTAATGACTTAAACATGGCTAAAATCATTGAAGGACTTTTGCCCACTATTGCAAACTGCAAAGCAGCAGCTGCTCATCTGCGACCACTGCAGCCCACCCTTCCCCAGGTACACCTACTAACTGGAATTTGGACTTAGGATGAGAAAAGATAAGATGAAGGGGGTATACTGTTGTCCAGTCAGCCCGGGTCTGAGGAGAAGACTCTATCCACAAGTGGTACTGGAAGAGAGACTGGGATTCTGATAGCTGCTGGTGTGCAAACTAACCACCTCTGTGCAGAGGGCAGCACAGCCTACCTCAGGCTACAGCTGAGTGTTGAATGAGACACAAAAAGGGGCAAATCCCATGAGGTGGCCCCTGTCTCTTTGTCCTTACTCAAGGGAACCCAACAGTGATAACTCCCCTCCTGGGGAACTACTGGGACACTGCAGCCTAAAGGTATTGATCCCTGCTGATGGGACATGATGGCCTCAACTGTGCTGACATCCCAGGCGCTGTAACATCTTAGAAGGTGCCAAAGACTCCCAAAGTGTCCCATGATCCACAACATTACATCATCCATGTGTCTCATGATCCAGAACCTTATGTCACCAAGTGCGAAACTCCCCACCCCAGAGGAGGCACCTGGGCCTTCTCACCTGGATATAAACCCAGTAGAATTTCTGTTCTGTGGAATTTTCTTGGGATTACTCCCACCACCCAACAAACCTAGTCTGCAATCATCACTTTCACAAGATTCTGATACCAACAGATACAGAAATTGCAACAAACAAGACTTTTCCTGGGGCCTTCAAGTGGTGAGATCTTCTACTCTTATCCTTTTCTTCTTTCTTTTTCCATGTATGTTTTCTTAAGTGGTATTTTTATGCTTTTAT
This sequence comes from Pomatostomus ruficeps, assembly GCA_013400735.1. Classification (NCBI taxonomy): domain Eukaryota; kingdom Metazoa; phylum Chordata; class Aves; order Passeriformes; family Timaliidae; genus Pomatostomus; species Pomatostomus ruficeps. Next base: position 896 of record VYZT01053553.1, read on the forward strand.
GTTATCATATTACTATAGCTAATAATAAACAAAAGACTACATACCTACTTTCAATTGCAACCAAATTGTTCTAAAATAAACCCTACATGTATATATTTACAAACAGTGATTATTCACTCTAATCTACCCCAAGGGATCTTTTAACAAGAACCTGAGTTACTCTCCTTTGTGGGAGTGGGTTGTAACAGTGTTCTCCTATTTCATACATGTGGGTTTTTTTAAAGGCTTTATGAAACTGAAAGAGAACTACAGTCCCTTATTAATTCCTGTAAATACTGTAGTGTTTGCTTATGGATGGTTAATAAAATATGTGAAAGGGAGATCCCGGATCCTGTGGTCTAGCTTTCCCACTCTTGGACAATGCACAGCAGAGAACAAGACTGCCTGCTGTGAATGCACAGCACAGCTTATCTGTGGGAACTTTCTATTCACTGTGTGTGAAAGGAGCCACCATAAATGATGCTGTGGGTAAATTCAGCTGTAGGTGACTGTCTTCAAACACACCATCCTCTTGCTTTGGGAGAAAGCAAACACTGTTTAGAGTTACTGTACTATTTGCTTCTCTACATGATGGAGAATAGAAAAGTCAGACACTGTAGGTACTGGAGGATAAAATGTACTGCAGACTCTATCCCCTGACCCATCAAAACATTTCTTCCCTGCAGTTCTCACTCTGAGATAATACATGTTCTGTGAAAGCTTCCAGAGCTCTGAGCACTCCATTTCTACTTTCTCCTTAGCTGAGGTGTTAGGTGCATGAGCGCAGGCTCAGCTTCAGTAATGGTGTAAGGGCCCAGCTTTGAAAACAGTTCTTCCAGAAAGGTCAGCTGAGAAGTGTCCATGGGTGGTCTCTCCCGTGCCTCTTTGCAGTGGCTTATGAACTGAGGCCTCATTCTGGCCCCACACGAGCTGTGCTGCAGCCATGCCTGTGCTGGGCCAGGTGCCCCACTGATCTGGAGCCTGATCCTTCTGCTTGAGCTCCTGCCTTGATCCCTGACCTGCCCCATTTCTATGAAATGTCTGGCCGTCTGGACTCATGGCTGAACCTGGCTACAGTCACTAGGATTATTTGGGCACTGTGGACTGTGCCTGGACACAAATTATGGACATACATATCTCTGACACCATGACAAACTTTTGTCTCCAACTTGTTCCTTGCTGGGCAGCATATTTTGTGTTTGAGAGCACAGCTGGGGCATCTTGACAATGAGGAAGAATGGATCGATGAAGTGGGGGTTTTCCTTCCCTTCCATACCTTGCTCCTGGACATGTGTTCCCACTTCTCCATGTCCCAGCTGAGATCCACACTGACAAACTACCTTGGCAAAGGCCTTCTGTCAGGCTAACAAATTAAATCAACTTCATAAGAGGTACAGTGAGCACCAAAGATGGTGCAAATGTGGTAGTGCTCACAGGTAGGTAGGAATAAAGAAGTGGAGGGAGGATTGGGCGAACAGGACCTCTCCGTTTACAGATGCACTTGCTAGCTGAACTCAGTCATAGTGTCAAACCCAATATGACTGATTACTCTAAATTCAAACTGTATTATGCTACATTTCTCTGAGGGTTTATGAATGGAGGCAGCAGAGAGTACAGAAAAAGCAGCTCAGCTTCTTGAATAGAATACATAAATGTATTTGTTCTCACCAGGCTGGCTACTTAAATAAGCCACTAGCTTTGGTAGTTTAGTAAAGTAAAATCAAACATAGAAGCTTCTACACACAGAAGCAAAGGAAAACACAGATTAATTCTCTACTTCCCATCAGAAGGTGATGTCCAGCTACATTCTAGGAAGCAGGTCCTCACTACACACAGAAGTTACTCCGGAGGACAAATGCTCTAATAATGATTGTTCCCTCCTCTTCTCCTTTCCCTCAGCTTTCATTGCGAAGCAGCCACCATGGTATAGAATATCTCCTTGGTTAGCTTGGTTCAGCTGTCCTGTCCATGTCCTCTCCCAAGCCCAGAGCACTGGCCCATGGAGGGGGAATGTTGGAGGCACAGCCTCTATGCTGTGTGAGGCTGCTTGGTGATAGCCAAAACGCTGCTGTGTTCCCAGAACCTTTCTAGCTACCAATACACAGCACAGCACTGTGAGGGCTGCTGTGGGGAAAGTCACCCAACCCAACCCTTTCTGAAGTTGCCAATACCGACAAAAGTCAAATGGCACTCTGCAGGAGCCACGCAAGCCGCCTGTCCCACTAAACTATAGGATATTGCTATGTTGGATGATTAATGCTTATATAGTTTGCTTTATTGGAAAAGATTATTACAAAAGGGATCTAAAAATTCTGTGGGAAGTGTGTAAACCCCAGAATTATTTATATAATCAGTACTCCGCCTTGAGTGCACACTGCAAATTTCCACAGTTTTGGACATGGTCAGGAATATTACTGGATACCTGATTAAAAAAATTGGGCAAGAAACTAAGAGAATGATGGGATAAGCCTATCTCCATTGTACAGATCTGGGCAACAGAAACATATGTAACATTTCTTCTTCATAACACTCTATTTATTTTGGCAGTTGGAGAGGCACAATTCTCTAAACAAAGCTCCCAAAACACTTAGCAGAGGTTAACACATGGAAGAAAAGCAATAGTGCATAGCAAGGAAAGTGCAAGTTCAAGGCAATTGCCGCACTTATCGGTGTGGTAACCTTACAGACCTGAGCAAGAGGTCAACAAAACAGGGCTTTAGAAACTCAGTAACAGTTATCACTAACATGGGCAACGGTGACTACGAAGAGGCATCTGAAAGGTGTGATTATACCACTTTGCCTTTTGCCTTTCCTCATGTTTTGTCCCAAGGAACTCCCCTCACTTGCACACTTTGGTAAATGTAGTCAAGAAAGCAACAGGAACACTGGCCAGACCTGTCCTGCAGGTGTTGCCCAGCCACTGTAGCAGCAGACAGTGCTTGAGGGCATCACAGTCTCCCCAGCTGCCACAAAGGATTTTCTTCCCACAACAGGCAGCACCTTAGCTTCACAAAGTCATAATTCAGACTTTCATATTCTTCCCTGATACATCAAAGGCTCTAAAGTGAGAAAATCTAATACTGCATACAAGAATCAACTCTGACCACTGCCTAGACCTGCAATGAAAGTATGTGCTAAGGCAACTAAATAATAGCTGAACCACACAATTCCAAAGAGCTGACATTTGCATCATGGTTCAGTCTTGAAAAAATAATTTTTGAGTTAAGGTAGATCTGTAATATATCAGTGATCTGTCATCCACTGACTTCTCTATAGATTCACCCTCACAGAGACAACAACAGGGAGCAGCTGCTGGACAAAACCACCCGAATCAGCCAAATCACCTGCTATTATGAATAATCATATTGCATAAGCCTCTTAATTTGCTACTTAAGATTATTTTTAAAGTAGCTACTTCTTTGGCTCTGACTGTGCTGTTATTGGCAAGTGATCTGGTCCTTAATTGCTTTAATTGAAAAGAATAATGTTTTAATTTCCCCCTAAAGTTTATTCGCTGTTTTACATCGGCTTGTTTATGGTTCAGATCAGAGTTTTACATTTTCATTTCTTCTCTGTCCTTATTGTTACAGCCTCCTCCTGGCATTCTTTCTGCATTCTGCAACATGTTATGGAGAGATGCAATAGCCCCTCACAGATGCCAGACAACTGGATGGATGGCGCTTTGATATCCCTGCCCATGGTACAGAGGATTGGAACTTGGTGATCTTAAAAGGTCCCTTCCAACACCAACTGTTCTATGAGTTTATTCCTTCTTGTATTTTCGCTAGGCTAAAAGGATTATTTTTGTGATATCTTCTCTTATGAAAAGCTACTACAATAGCTAGAATAGCGGCTTTCTTTGCACCTAATCAAATTTTAATTTGTGTTCCTTGATTGCGAATGAGCAGAACTTCACAAATTACTTTGATGTCGTCACTAATATTTTGAATAACATCATTAACACTCCTCTAATTCTGCTAGAAATAATTCAGCTACATCAGGCGAACACTCATAGACTTGTGCTTGTCAAAGTAATTTGTCTTTGTTTCCAACTAATGAGCTGCTGGCTGAAACAATAATTTTTGCTATTAGCACAATCTCACTTATTGATTTAAACAAGTATTAAAGATTCAGATCCAATACTCATCCGGAGGAATTTCAGAGGTAACCCTCTCCCTACACAAGAGCTTTCCTTTCATTGCTAGTGTTATTAGGTACTGCGGTACAGCCCTACAAATTATTTTCTAAATTCCACTTCTCAATCTTGTAGTTTACTATCTGTAAAGAAAAGGTATTTTACTGAAGTTGGATGAGATTTACTGCACTTCTACATAGACACATACTAGTCTAGCTCAAATTGCTTCAACATTTCGTTCTGCTCAGAGTTGTTTTGAAGTTCTCCATATTTTCTACTACTCTAGCCAGTACAAAGCTGTCTGCATAACTTTCTCCCAACATCTCCTTTAATATGGATTTTATATACACAACATTCTTGAGTCATCTTTTAATATCTGAGAACAGATTTTATCATTACATGCTCTGTTTTCTTACACCACTTCCACACAATTATGTGATGGAGATTCTTCATTACCCGACATTACTGGATGACTTGGGAACTCACCAAATCACCTGTGAAAAGAAACCTTGTGCAAAAACCTTGAAAAACACAAACTCCAAGTGGTTTAAAACTGTGCAAACCAATGCTGCAGAAAAGTTAAACATCTACTGAAATCTGTATGCTTTTATGAAATGCAAAACAATGTTGAAACCCGACTCAGTGTGTTGCTGTGTGTTAGCAATTTGAGGCACTGTTCTCAGATCTGTAGGCAGTATATTTTGTATTAGCAGCCTGGCTTTCTGTCACTGTGTCTAAAACACTCTTGGTTTTGTGGTTCCAGATCTGGTATTGTCTTACAAAACCTGGCTTTAGCCCAGATATTTATCAATTCATCATTTCAGCTCCTTCAAAAGTCTTCTGCAATTTTAAAAGGAAATGTTTGGTGTTCTTTTAAAAACTGAAATGTCTGATTTCTCACATACAGTGTCAAGTTATATTCTCAGGTTTGTTTCTTCTGTTCAAGGAATAAAATTCTCACAAAACCCACCAATTTATACACATTTACATGAAAATAAAAATGCCAAGCAAACACACAGAGCTTTTTTGAGAACAGATTATTGTAAAAAAAATAGCTCTTTGGTGATACTACTTTCTAAAGAAATACAAAGTTTTCAGATGGCCTTTCAGGCTTTGTTTGTTCAACTTCATTACATAAACCTGAGGAAGAAATTGTTTACATATGTAGATTTAGCACTGTGTTTACCTGAAAGAAGAAATCAGTAAAATAGCAAAATAACACATCCAGTTCAAAGCCACAGGGAGTTTTACTATTTTGAATAAAATTTACTTGGAAATAATTTTTAAAGTGGTCTTGATCCTAAATCTGTTTCTTAACAAAGTCTGAAGTGTTTTTGCAACAGTTTCCACTTAAGTCTTTCCTTTCAACTCTGTGTTTCTTTTCATTAAACACAAAACCTAGTGGATGCTTACTAACATCTAGGTTGTTTATTCCAATACATAGATAATGTAACTGCCTCACAGTTTAATTTAAAGCACTGGAAATTAATTTTCTTGGAGTTACGCTGCATTTAAAACTAATTTCTAAGATTATATAATTTTTTGGTAATAGTTTGATAGAGAAATATTTTGTAACTCTAGGCCAACATGAATTTTATGTCAGCAGTAGTTTGCACACAGCTTAAGTTTCTAATGGGGTACTCACAGTAGGGCTCTATCCAACAACTCCACATACCCTAGCTCTTATTATGTGGGCAAATCCCAAGTTATTTGCAGACACAGAGTTGAAGGACAAAAGGAAAAATCAGAACATGCAGTACCATTTGCACATTGGAGGCTAATACATTTCATGCACTTAATCAAGGAATTCAGGATAATCTGTTTCACCCAGAGAAAAGGCAGAAGTAACTGATTTTACCACGGTCTGTTCTCAGGCAGTCTCCACTGATTTCAGAAACCTTCTTTGACTCCAAACCTCCTGGCTGAAGTGCAGTAATTGTCAGTCTGTGCCCTGCTTCTCCCTGTGGATGCCTACCATACAGTCCCTATTGTCAACCCTGATAACTCCTCTGGTGGGAGAATCATGCTCATGAAATAGTGTTGCTCTCTTGGAAGCCACTTGTTGTCTCAGCACTTCTGAGTCAGTGATAGTCTCGTCTCTGTAAAGATTATGTTCATTACTCACCACTTGCTACCTACTGGTTTGTACCTAACCATGCTTCATGTCCGGTACAGAGAGCTCTACGCCATGGTGTAACCCTAACCACCACCTATGATTATCTCCTTCCCACCTTTATTTACCTCCATGACAATTGTTGGCCAGTTAACTCTGTGATCTCATTTTCTCTTTCATCTTCAAGATTTAACCAGGCAGAAGCAAATTCAGTATTGCTCTCTCCAGAGATCTTTTGGGAACACGTCTAAGACACCCTGTAGTCAGTGGAGATTTAGTATGTATTTTTCTGAACTTAACATCATTAATATAACTCAAAATTTCAAGACCCATTACAAATAGGTCATGCTTTAGAATTTAAAGTTGTCCCTACAGTTCAAGAAAAGCTTTAGCGTTCTGTTCCAGTTTGGTTTTGTTATGGTTTAACAAAATCAAATTAAGAAACAACTGATGTAATCTAAATTTCAGCTATTCTGTGTTAGATCCTGTAACCTATTCTGACCCAGCAAAGACTGATTCTGCAAAAAAGAAGAAGTTGGCTTGTTTGTGTTCTTACATTGAACTCAAAAGAACTACACCTACTTCTAATGCCTTCTGCCTGCTAGATCATGTCCAATTTTTTGGGCACTGAAAGGATTAGAGGGTGTAATACAGAAACAATGTATATTTGAAACTACTCGAGGACATGGACAAGATAAAACTTTACTAGTACTGGGCCCTCCTAAAAGCTTGTGAAAAGCCATTTTTCTACTAAAAAACCCCACTTAAATATACTTAAATTAAGAAGAAAAGCAGTTATTTCTTATAAAAATATCCATTGGAAAATTTTAAGAACACCAAAGAATCTTCAGGATAGAGTGATTTTTCATTTTATTTTTCTCTATAACTAGAACAACAACATCAGCCCTCAGAACTAGCCTATAAGAACCACCATGATACGTCTTTATTTAAAGAACAATGCAGTTATTTAAATAACAATGCAGTTATTTAAATACACATTTTTCTGACAAAATTTATTTTTGACTTCTGGTCAGTTGTAACAGTGTCAGGGTATTTTTAAGCTTTAGAGATTGAAGATTATGTAAGTTAATAGTTTTCTGGCAGAAAGCATACTTGTAAATCAGTATTATTTCGGTATGTCTCCAAGGGATCTCTATATTCAGCTTTAACTGGACTTTTGAACAAATTGCACTTTCCCTGCACCTGCAATCTTCATTTTTTGCTAGTGTGGTGGTGTACTGTATCATGTACCTTGCCTGTGACATTCTTCAACTAGCTACACAGATACAGCCTCTGCTTGACTGTAAAATTAACACAGAGAAACACAGTTTATGTATTTTTAACTTCGTCTGTCTATTTTAGGCAACATAGAAAAGAGCTTCAGTGTAAGCCATGCCACTTCATTTCAGTTTATTCATTTCAGGGTAAGATATCTGCTTTGCAGAATGCCTCAGAATGTTTGCATTAATTGATTCTCTAAAGCAAAAAAAACCCCGTGACCAACTTTTTGAGGCAAATCTCTTCAGTACAGCTGGGGACCAAGGCAAGGGGGAAACAAAAGGCAGAGAGGGGCACACGCATCATCTGCCTCACATGGGACATGGCGCTTGGCAGGCCATGGCTGCTGCCCGGCATTGTGTTTGTGTCCCAGCTACTGGGAAATGCTTGTGAGGGCTTTGGGCACTCCACTGAAGCCAGAGCTAACCCTTGTGCTTCTCAGCAGCTGGGCAGGACCACGCTGCCAGGCCTGCGGCCGTGCCACCAGCCAGGGCGCCTGGGCCTGACTCTCAGGCCGCAGGGAACGCCAGCCTCCCACCAAGCCCAACATGGGAGGCCTCCCAGGAGAAAGGCAGCGGAACTGAGGAGGCCAGAGGGAGTTTTTAATCCACCAGTGCTTTATCAAACCTGATGAAACTGTTCTTAGCATGACACTGATTTACTGAAATGCTTCTTGCTTCAGTTTAACCCTCACTGGTGCCTGTAGTCAGAGGATGTGAACTGCAAGGAAAAGTAAATAAATAACTCATTAAAATTATGCAGCTACAATATAGAAATGAATAAATGGCAACAAGCTCCTTAATTTGTTGACTTAATATCTTTTAATTTTTCCCATGAGGCAGTTAATATGGGACTTAATGAGCTGCCAGTCATCAGTCATTGGACACTGACTGCTCCACATTCAAGAGACTGATTAAACAATATAGGTGCTTATTTCATTCTGGCAGCACAACAGGATTGAGATTGTTAGTTAGGAAAGAGACCAGACATTTTGAGCAAGGGAGAGGCAATCATTCTAGTTATACCAGTCTGAAGCTATTCTCATAAAACTTAATATAGTATTAACTTTTTCCTTATTTGGATTAGAACAGAGGAAAACACCTAAAGTGTGGTATGAGGTGTAAACCAAAATAGGACACAGGATTTCAACATGCAGAATTACTCCAACTCTAAAGCAGAAGGGGGGTCAGTTTAGCTAATGGACATCCACCTTCAAAAGAAATTTCTCTCTACAGACAGTGATTGTTAGAATAAGCTCCAACCTACTTACAAATTACAGATGTCAACCTATGAAGAAAAAAATTCATATTTTGTAGTAGGGGGTAATTTGCTTCCAGTCTTTTTTTGGTGATGCTGAGCAGTTAAGTCAGTTTATAGGACACAGTTCTTCAACTAATTTCAGCAGTCCTGACCAATAAACTCCAGATATTTCTACTTTCTCTTAGCATCATTTCCAGTATTGAGATGAATCTGCAATTAATCAGTTAAAGGAATTAAAACTAATCACTATTCTTTTTGCAGAGCTAATTATTTTTGTTGGTTTATTATTTCCTTGAACAAATCAGATGAATATCTGTCAAAAAACACGACAGGAAGTGGAGATGGTTTGAACTCTTATGCAATAACACTTAAACCCAATCTGTTTAAAACAGTTTCAGGCAAACACTAAGGATAATCCCTGTGAAGTTTTGGTTCAGCTATGAGGATGTAGCTAAAAGGAAAAAATGTCAAAGCCAATGAAAAACTAGGTTTTTACTGCCTACTATCAAAGTACTATTAAAATACGTCTGTTCAAACAGGAAATGGATTGTTTATATCCATTAAGGCTGTCCCTACATACTCAGTGACCTGCTGAACCTAGTAAGCAGCAGTCTCTTGACAGCAGTAAGCTGAAAAGCAAAACGAGTGGAAATACAGCAAAGACTTTTTTTCAGGTACTCATGAGTATTAGTTATTACCCACAACAATAATCCCTCATGCTTCTTTGAATGAAAACAGCTGATGCTCTAAATCCTAGTACAACTGATGACATAACCAGACTTCCATGGATTTACTAGGCAAGAGTTGTAAAAAGGGTCCATCACACAACCGAAGAGCTTCTAAGCTTGCATGACCTTTGGCTCAGCTATCCAAATCACAGAAAATAGCCACACACTCCTCCATGACGTGGGAAAACTTAGATGTTATTTGAGGGAATCATAGAGACATTTGCTCGGAGGATTAAAATCAGCTAAAGACACAAACAGCAACTTTTCTCAAGTAGCAGTAAGAATCCTCATGGCTTATGAAGACCAAAGTCTGAGAAGTAAAAATTTAGGAACATGGTGTTGATTCTTAAGCTGTGGCTACTGGTCTTCCCATAGTCAGAAAAAGGAAGTTTTAAGGTCAGGTGGAAAATATTATCTGGGGGGATAAAGTTCTACAGATCCAGTAAAAACGATCTATTTGTAGAATCTAGTCCATACACTCTAGACTACCTGTCTTTGGATGCATAGTCCACATAAAGTTGGGATTCCTTATACACAGAAAATGAAAATTTCAGGTTTGTGTTAAACATTATCCACTATCAGTGGTCAGAACTAAGGCAGCAGCTCCCCAACAACAGGGTCATGTTCCTCAATGCAGACACTGTTTACACAAGAACTGTAGGTTACCGTGACCTGTCTTCCAAATGCTACAACACAATGATGAACACCAATACAGCTGCTTAGCTGACCCTGTGCTGCAGGGACAGGAAAAGGAAGGGGGAAAAACCACTCTCTTTCTGGAGCATTCCAGAGTTCTGGCCTGAACTTGTAAATTAATTTTAGCATGAGTCAGGAAAAAGCAATCAGGTGTTCACCATTCCTTTGCTTTCAGGATCCGCTCAGCAGTGATGGAGAAGGGCAACAGAGCTGGGGAAGGGTCTGGAGCACAAGTCCTATTAGGAGTACCTGCAGGAGCTGGGGGTGTTCAGGAGAAAAGGAGGCTCAGGGAGACCTTATCACTCTCCACAGCTCCCTTAAAGGAGGGTGTAGCCAGGTGAGGGTTGGCATCTTCAACCAGGCAACTGGTGACAGGACAAGAGTATGCAGTCTAAAGTTGTTCCAGATAAGGTTTAGGTTGAATGTTAAGAAGAAATTCTTCACAGTAATGTGACTAGATACTAGAAAGGGCTGCCCAGGAAGGTGGTGGAGCCACTGTCCCTGCAGGCGTTTAAGGAAAGACTGGATGTTGCACTTAGTGCCAAGGTCTGGTTGACACTGGTGTTGGGTCACAGGCTGGACACTGTCATGGGATGAGAGAGAGCTTCAGACAAATCCTGCCTTAGCCTCAGATTTTTGGCAACTGCTCAAATTTAAGAAATCACACTGGCAGACAAGTTCTAGGGATGGTAGATCAGGTCTATTTATAAAATGANTACCTGCAGGAGCTGGGGGTGTTCAGGAGAAAAGGAGGCTCAGGGAGACCTTATCACTCTCCACAGCTCCCTTAAAGGAGGGTGTAGCCAGGTGAGGGTTGGCATCTTCAACCAGGCAACTGGTGACAGGACAAGAGTATGCAGTCTAAAGTTGTTCCAGATAAGGTTTAGGTTGAATGTTAAGAAGAAATTCTTCACAGTAATGTGACTAGATACTAGAAAGGGCTGCCCAGGAAGGTGGTGGAGCCACTGTCCCTGCAGGCGTTTAAGGAAAGACTGGATGTTGCACTTAGTGCCAAGGTCTGGTTGACACTGGTGTTGGGTCACAGGCTGGACACTGTCATGGGATGAGAGAGAGCTTCAGACAAATCCTGCCTTAGCCTCAGATTTTTGGCAACTGCTCAAATTTAAGAAATCACACTGGCAGACAAGTTCTAGGGATGGTAGATCAGGTCTATTTATAAAATGAATTATTTATTAAGCAGACTGTACATAACAGACAAAAGATCTTAATCAGAGTTACTTACTGCAAAGTGTAGAAGTAAAAAGAACTGCTCAGAGATTACAGCATAACATAAAACAGTGCACAACATCAAGATTGCACCTATATTAAAGCTAGGTAAAGAAACAGTATTGATTAGGGGCCAAATGTAATTTACCACCAAAATGTCAATAATGTACACAGATTCCTTCACTCAGCCTCCAGAGGAGTAATTGCAAAGCAGGCATCCCTGCTCAGGCCAGAAACTCCACACGTTTCCAGGGAATGTGTAGAATATTTCTGCTTTGTGAAAGCTTAGGTGTAGCTTTTATAGTTTGTAAAGTGGGTGTCTGTCAGTCAGAAATCCAGTTTATCTTCCAGATCCCTCTCCCAAAGTAAGATGTTTATTGGCAGCTGGGAGATGCCAGATCACTGTTAACCCCATGGCGCCAAAATACCTCACTACAAGACAGCTTGTCCTGTTTGAGTTATCTGACCAGTTAACAACCAACAGATAAGCTCTTGTTGGGGGCGAGGTGCCCTGCTACAGACTTGATGATCTCAGAGATCTTTCCCAACCTAATTGATTCTGTGATTCCGTGACGGTGCGCGGTGTATTTTGGAGTACACTGATCTGTCAATCTCTATACTGTAAAGGACCTTGTTTCAAGACTTTGGCACTGGAGCATTCAGAGTTGTATTTTGGGATACTGTGGAATGGAACTCAAACCTGAGTTCTGAATGGGAGGAACAGCTGTTAACAGATGTAGAGAAGTGAGATTCTTTGGCAGGGCTGCAGCTTGAAGCACAGCTTTCATTGCTCTTCGATAGATTCAGCTTTGAAGAAGGGAAACAAAGGTCATTACAAGTTTGTTCCATTTAAGAAAGAACATTTTCCCAAATACTCAAACAGAATAATAGTAGATTATAGAAAATACAGGCTCAAGACCTCCTGTGCCTTGATTCAGATCAAGGACTTGAATGCAAACCTTCTTTTCCTCAACTACAGAGCTCCTGGCATTGGTGAAGGAGTTGTCTCCACCTTTTTATAAGAAAATCCATCTTGTTCTGATGCTGCCTTATTTAATCTTCTGCATTATATATGAACACTTGAATAGGAGGTCATCTGGAATGTCCTGTCCCTGCTTCTTTGGTCTAGGTATGTTGCTTCATCAAAGTTTTGCTTTCAATACCGCCGTACTGCCCTGATACAATACTTTTGTACTGTCCCTTTGTTCTACAACAAGAAAAATTAAAACACTCCTCAGTATGCATCAGCAGTCTTCCAAAACCCTTCTGGTGGTGCCTTGTTGCTTCCATCCTTCAGACCTAGACTACCCAGTTTTTTCAGGCATAAAAATCTCTGAATCATGTCCATTTCTATGTCCCAGGCTTTCTGGACTGGTTTCTTTTGTAACAATTTCTAAAACCCACTTGAATGTAATTTAAAAAACTACCTTTTCATATTTCCTTCCCTGTTCCTCCCAGATCTTCACAACAATGCTTGTCCTACTTTCGTAATATGCTATGGTTTTAATGGATCTCTGGGCCCCATCACTATCTCACTCCTAAAACCTTACATAGGAATCCAGCTCTTCTTGAGGTTTAAAGAGTCCATTACAGTTAATTTTCTACAATACAGCAGCAAAATAACCTGTCCTTCCTAAATGAAATAAATTTTCCTCCTTACACTACTCCTTGCCTATCATAGAACGCACTGTGGAAATGAAGTCAGACACAGCTAATTAAGTACGTCCACTCTTTCTTTACCTCTCTTTACAGGAACTGCCTCCTGGCCTCCATCAGGAGTAGGCATGATTAGATTAAAAATCCAGGGACACTCTGATTATCTCTCAAACCTATCCAATGCCATTACTACTGAGTTACGGACAAACCCCAGCTTCTGTATCTCAACTCAGCCTGTTCGAACTATTCCTCCTCGAAGAGTTATTACACACTAAATGAACCAGAGAGTAAAATGCTGAACATAGTATCGGCACAAAAACATTCATCTGCAATATTGGACAGCCAGGATCCTTGCTAGTTAAAACTGTATTATTTATGAAAAGTGAAGCTACTGACAGAACAAATGAAACTATTTAATTTTCATTAATATTAGATATTAACACCTGTTAACTGCTTGGTGATGTGAAATGATTCCAGAGCAGCTATTCAGATTTATTTCAAATTGGAAAAAAAATTATATCATAGTACTTTTATTCTAGTAGATAAGATAAATCAACAGAAACATAAATTATTAAAGATACAGGCTAAAGTTGAAAGAAAGCAAGGACCTGAAGCTGAATCTCTAAAAATCCAGGAGAATGAACGCTCTAGTCTCTCAACTACTTTAGCTAAAATTTCTGGTTAAAAATTGTATTAACTACCACAAGGAAAAGACAAAGAAACATGGAAGTTTAAATTATTAAAATGAAACGAGTTCAATCCTAGGAGAATTTATCATTTAAATAGGCTACTGTGCTTTTTTAAAAAATGAAAATAACTTGTAACTGAATTCAGAATTTGTTTACCAAACCAGTCGTTAAACACACTGTTTCAATAGCTGCACTATTCCCTTCATGCTTTTTATGGGGTTAGGTGATGCTTTCAAAAGACCTGAGTGTCTAAACACACTATCTGCTTTAAAAACACCTATTTACCTCATCAGCTTCACCTCTGGGTTACACTGTTGCTGTGAAATAATATTCAGATTTCTTGTGTCTGAAACACAAAAAGTTTCTGGCCTGTCTACCTGTCAGCTTCAGTGCCATTCACATATAAACCAGCTAGTTCTGAATCAACTAGCTTAAGCATTTAAATTAGTATTAGTGTACTAATATAAACCTCCACAGGGGCTAATATATTCTGGTTTTTAGTGTTGTGTAATGTAGCCCCTTACAGTTTTAGTTAATGAAAGACTCTTTTCCACATTTTCTTCCAAAAACTGTTGTGTAACATCACTGTGTACTGTAAATAGCTTCCCACTTCCATGTGCTGCCTGCTCTAAATTGCTCTGGTTTGCAAAGTTTTTGTTTTGTAATTCTTCAGCATAAAGCATTTGTTAGCCTTGTTGTAATTTCTTCTAGACTATGGCTGCCAGTAAATGGCATTGGCAGAGGCAGTGGCACATAAAGGCTATACTGTTAATACAGTCTTACTACTTAGAGTCTAAAAGAGTGCCTAAAAAAATTAATTTTAATGAAGACATTTCATAACAGATTGGACACCATGAGCCCCCTGAATTCAATGGGATACACCATTACTAATCAGTTGAGCTGAGTACCTCCTTCTCAGCATTCTGAAAGAAAACACTAAAGGCCCCACAAATATGATACGGGTAACAACCATTCCAGACTTAAATTTTGTTTGTGACTACAGGGACAAGAACATATTAAAATTATAAACTAGAGGTTATCATGGTTGATTCCTAGTACAGATAATGCACTAGTACCAAAAAATGATTTTTACCTATAGCAGTCGCTGCCACAGTCTCCAATAAAGTTCAAACTAGCCAAGATAATTTGAATGATGTCAGGTAAGGCTGAAATATGGTTGTATTGGGTTTGTGTAGCAAGGGTTTGGTAGCAGAGTTGCTACAGTGGGTGCTCTGTGAGCAGCTGCCAGGAGTTTCCCCATATCCTATGGAGCCAATGCCAGATGGATCCAGGATGGACCCATTCCTGGCCACGGCAGAGTGCCAGGATCAGCGATGGCAGTAGCACCTCTGGGATAATGTATTTATAAAGGGGAAACAAAAGACTCCAGTACATCCAGCTAGAGAGAGGAATGAGAATGTGTGAGCATGACAGCTCTGCAAGTACGGAGGTCAGTGAAGGAGGTGAATGGTGAGGCAGCTGCATCCCTGCAGCCCCTGGAGGATCCCACACCGGAGCAGGGGGATGCCCAAAGGACACCACGGGAAACCCTGCTGGAGCAGACTCCTGGCAGGACCTGGGGCCCATGGAGAGAGGAGCCCACACTGGAGCAGGTTTGCTGGCAGGACCTGTGACCCCACAAAGGGCCCACAGTGGAACAGCCTTCCTGAGGACTGCACCCCATGGAGGGGACCCAAACTGGAGAAGTTTGTGAAGAGCTGCAACCCTTGGGAAGTACTCACACTGGAGAAGTACATGGAGGACTGCCTTCAATGGGAGGCACCCCTCACTGAAGCAGGCAAGAACATGAGGAGGAAGGAGCAGAGAAAATCTGTGATGAGCTGACCACAAACTCCAGCCCTTGTTCCCCTGTATTGCTCGGGGGAAGACAGAGAAATAAAGTGTGAATCTGAACCTAAGAAGCAGAATGGAATAAGGGGAATCTTTCTTTTAGATTTGTTCTCTCATTATTATTCTCATTTCTCTACTCTCATGTTATTAAGCAATAAATTAATTTACCCAAACTCCCCATGATGGTAATTGATGAGTGATTCTCTCCCTGTCCTTGTCTTGACCCATGAACCTTCTGTTATTTTCTCTCCCCTGCCAAGCTGAGGAGGGGAGTGACAGCATGGCTTAGGTGGGCACCTGGCAGCCAGCCAAGGTCAATCCACCACATCACAGAGAGCACAGGGACTCAGAGTTTCACAGCTACATTTCAACACAACATGCTAATTAGATACCATTATTACTGTACAGTTTCTATGATTTAATTGCTTTGCTGTGCACTGTACAAACATCAAAGGTATATTTCCCTTTTCAAAGAATGTGAAACCTAATAATTTCATGTATAAAAGCTTCTCAGTAATTCAGACTAGAAGAAGTTTCAAGAGGTCATCTAGACCCCAAAAGCCCCAAGGAGGGACCAACAATGCCAATATAATTCCTTAGATTTGCTTAATCTATTCTTAGAAACCTCAAATTAGGGGAATTTTGAAACCTCCTTAGGCAATGTAGACTACTGATTTAGTATCTTTATTAATAAAATGTTCTTAATATCTTCTATATCTTGCCTACTACAACTTAATCCAAGTACTTCTTTTGTAGCCTAAAAGAAACAAAACACCAGACTGCTCCTGTTTCTCTGCAGAGCTGAGAGAGACTATTTTGAACACTTGAAATACATCTTCTCTTATTTAGATGTAGCAGTCTTGGTTGATTTTCTCATATGCCACATTCTCCAGCTCTCTAAATCTTCTTACTCTGCTGCAGACTCCCCATCTATCTTTTCTGAAGCACTGTACCTCTGAAATACAAAATATTTTAGCTGAGACCTAGAAAATATTGAAGGAAATAAGAGAAACACTTTGCACAACTCAAACCACACTCCCATTTGTAAACCCTGGCATGATGTTTACTTTTTGCACAGCAGGATGATGTTATTGACTCCTCCTTTTGTAGTATTAAACCCTTCATTTATACCCGTTAAGATCTGATTATCAAAATTATCAGAGAGGTCTCTCTGCCCAAATTAAGGTGCAAATGAGACCATATTTTGAACGCAATAGTACAGATTTTATTAAACAGTAAATGTGAGGGAGAAGGAGAGAGTTGGGGGAAAAAGGAGCAGGGGAAAAAGAACATAACAGAGAAACAGATTAAGTAGAAGAAAATATCACCACTCAATAGATTCCAACAATGTGCCATTGGTCCTCTTTGTCTGGTCTTCTCAGTGGCTGCAGTCTTGTCAAGGTGATGGTGGCAGACTATATCCATCAAGTGGTGGAAGGAAAGAGCCTACAAAGCACCAGGTCCATGGGTTTTACATTGTGCTGAGGCTATGAGGAAACGCCCCCTGTACCTCCCCTGGATGATGTAACACTGGATCACCAGACATTTCATGAGTCTTTGACATCTTCTACAATGTTGCAGCAGTCTCTTTCCGCTGTAGTCGAATCCACCATGGTCCATTACAGCCCATCAGCCAAGATGAGTACATCCATCACACATGTGAACGTCCTGGTACTTCAGAGGGGAGTTTTCACAGCTGAGTCATTATGTAAGGGAGGACATTGGCATGACAAGGAGGACTTACGCCCCCCTCTCACGATTTGTCTTTTATCAACCTCTTGTGTTATCTGGAAACCCAGCTTGTAGCCCCAAGGGTGCACACCGCTCTGCACTCTGTGCATCCCAGCAAAGCACTGAGACTGTCTGAGCCATTAGCACCAATGGCCAGTCCCCTACAGCGCCTGGTTTGAGTCATTAATCACCAGGCTCTCACAATACCAACTGCCTTCCTGAACCCTTGTTACCTCAGGTCCGTATTTATGCAGTTGTGTATCTCTGTTTCAGAGCAGCGCCTTAGTCTTATTTCTACTAAGCAAGTTTCTATTTATCAGAAACCATACAGCAATTATAATACAAAAATAACTTCTCCAAAAAAGCTAAAGTCCCTCTCCTTTCACCATTGTCTAGTATAATATTGGTATAATGCTATCCATGTCACTAAGGATATATAGATTAGTTGCCATACCAAGGCGCTGGTCTTGTGCAGCTGGTTTCAATGTGTCCTTTCACTCTGACGGTGACCCACTGATAACCAGTTGTAAATAATTTTACAATGACTGGCTGTCCTGCACAGTGGTTTCATACAGACCATGGGTTTCTGGCTACTTTATGAAAATTTCATGAAATTGTCTTGAAAACCTGACCACAGTGCAGATACATAACAACACTACTGCTCTTCTGTCCTTGAATCTTGTTACCTTCATTAGAAGGAAACCAGATCACTTTTGAGAATATTTCATTTCAGTGGGAACGTGTCTTGCTGTTACTTATCTCCATACTACATGTTATGGATTTCTGTGTCCTACAGCAGTTTATAATCAAGTGATCAACACAGAGAGGGTACAGCTAAAAAAAGATTGGTTAAAAATCTGCACGGAAGATACTAATTGTTAACAGGCTACAGAAACTGCTGACCATGTCTTCTGTTGTCTAAGGAAAACTTTTTGCCTCCCTTTTCCTCTGGCTTTTTTTAGGTTCTAGGGTCAGGACAGTTTCACACAAGGTAGGTCGGGGCAGGTCTTGTACCCACATCCTTCTGCAGGTCCAACCCCTTATGGTGATACATAAATATCTCTAAAATATATACAGTAAGGTGTGCATAAATATTTATAAATGAATACACTTTATAAATGAATTTATACTTGAAGAAGTTTATATATTGCTTAATAAGAGATACCGATAATAAAGTTTAAATATGAATAGAAAAAAATAAATAAGAAGAAAAACAGATACACAACCACTCGTTAACATGACTGATGAAACCCAAACCAGATTACTGTTCAGTGTTACTTGGTCAGTCTTTGGATTCTGTGCTGTGCTGCAAAATACAGACAACGTTGCCTACTAAAATGGAAAACCAGAACAAAAATTCAACTTTACAGGAACACATACAGGGGCACTAAGAAGAGTTCACCATGGGTTTTCCCCTAAAGAGAAAATCCATTGTTTAAATGATAGATGTGATGAAATTTCTGAAACAAACCCAAATTACCCAGTGTGACAATGGCAAGGGCAGGGGATTATACTTACCCGAAGGCCTGCCCTGTACATGGTGCAGCAGTAAATGTGGCTCCTGTTAGGACAAAAGATGAACTCCTGAAGACAGCTTTGAGGTCACCTGTACCCTGGATTTACAAATTCAGGATGTCTCCTAACCTATCATCCAGCTGGCTGAAAGTAGCCAACACAATTCATCAGGCTCACTCTTCAACAATTTTGCAGCACAGATCCAGCACAGATGTTGAGACCTACACAATTTTTCCCAGTCAAGTCCAGGGGGCAGATTGTGTTACAGCTGACAGTAATGGCATCTCAAGGAAACAAGTTCTTCATAATGCCTGCTTGCATGGGGCAACTTCAGACAAATCCAGTATGGGTTTTGTAAATTATTCTGTGCAGCCATGAACAAAAAGCAGCCTTGTTAAAATATATCTCCTTTTCTAGTGGTAGAACGGGCCATCTTCCTCTGCACTTCTTGGTTTTTTCCTAGTGTTCAGCAGGGTTTGCCATTCTTTTACTTCTTCTGGTGGTTGGAATACAGAGCGCTACCCATCCTTTTCCTTTTAAGGGTTTGACAAAGGACAGCCCTTTAGGGCTGTGACATGTCTCTCAACAACCCTAGAGACCTCCTGCATTGCCAGAGTTCAACTTGGCCACAACTGCTTGGGAGACATCTCTGGCCATGTTTCTAGACGTGTTTTTAACATGTGGCTTAATAATTCCCAAGCTCCTTGAGAAAAATTACATAGCTTTTGAAAAGAGGCTGTGGAATACAGCTTCTACTCCACTTGGGATGTTTAATAATTCATGTACAAGGAGGGATCCTTTTAATTATTTTATTACTCCCTTTACTACTTATTCTTTGCTATATGGTGGCTTTGGTTAAAATACCATAACCTTCCAGGTCAACAGATAAAATTCACAACCTCTTTTTCCACTCTGAAATAAGACATGCTTGCTTTCATTTGTATTTATTTCAGTGCTTCCTCTATCATGAGGTTGGTTTACTGGCACATAATGCAGTTTGTACTGTTTTGCTGCAATGAGCTCACTGCTATTACCATTTTCCAGAACTCAGCATAAGAATGGGACTAATAAATCTCAAAACAGATGGTACTCAACAATGTTTTGTATAGAGGTAGATGGAGATAAAAACCTTCCAGGCATGGCAATGAAAAGGGAAACTGTCACTGACATCCCCAGAAGTTTCAAAAAAACTTGCAAGCTTCCCAGCTGTACAAAAAATACAAGAATTTTCATCCATGTTGAGCTTTGTTTTCCTAATTGCAGGACTGAAGATCAGATCCATGGCTGGTCAACAGTTAAAGCTCTGTTGTTGGAACTAGTAAGTGTTTATACATTCCAGCAATATGCATATGGATGAATAATGGACTTGCCGCAAAGAATAATGCCATGTCTTACCCAGCAGCACTATTAATATTATTCCAGCTGTCTGGGTATTGTATTTCTGCTAACCTCACCTCCCACTGGCCTGACGGCTTCCAGGGGCTTTGAATAACTATTTGGTAAAGTTCAAACTGGTGTTTTGTGGGGATATTTTGGTGCAAGCTTTGTTGGAGAGCATGATGTAAAAACTGCAGTTTACCATCCTTCTTTTTCTCCTGTTCTGGATCCAACTGCTAAACATAATGGACTTGAGAGGCTTTTATCCAGCTGTTAAATTTCTAGGGCAAGCAACACCACTTTGCAAACAGCTGTTTCTTCCCTCATCTTTTTACTGCTAGAAATTTTTAAATTTTGCCCTCAGTAGTGCTCATTTTTTAAAGCTCATTGGAATAGAATGTCTCTTGATACCTTGGTGACTGTAGTCTATTAAGGAGTACATCTGACACTATCTCACAATTTCAACTAATACCTGTGAACATCTGTTCATAACCACTGTCAAATCTTTTTTTTGTCTTAAACATCCTCATGGTCTTCCTCTCTGAGTGGAGGTATATTTACTCTAATTTTACACTAATTACCAGACATGGCTTTCCACTACCTTGCACAGCTTGGGCGTTTCACATACAGGTCTGACTCCAACAGTAATGAAGAAGCTGTGGTTATAGATCTTTATTATAAACTCCAATAACACATCAACGTAGCAAAAGGTAATTGTGTGCTGTAAAACATGCCCATGTCTTGGTTTTGAACATTCTGTTAAAGCAATCTGTGACAGAGGCATGTACTTCATTACTAGTAACGAAGACGTGAAAATTATTTTAATTTAACAGCTTGTATGAAGGCTGATTTAAGAACATCCTTTCCCTGCTTGGTCTGTAATTACTGAGGCAGGAAAAATGGTTTTAAAAGCTTCAGCTACTTGAGAACCCATTCTGCCTTTCAGACACACAGTCGAGGCACACTTGGATAATATGTTCACCACCATTAAAACAAGCTTAGTGCTGTTATTATTGTGCTTAGAATAAGCCACAAATACCTGTTACTTCTAGAGGACTTTTTCACAGCCTTATGTATATCATAAGTCTTGGTTTACATGACACGAAGCCACCCGTTTTCTGTTCAGATCAACAGTATTGCTTGTTTCAGAAAAGGGCCTTAAACTCCCAAAGCTTCCCAGTTCCCCAGGAGCACAGAAAATATCTTTTAACAGATGCTGCAGTCTATTAACCTGCTGCTACTACACGCACAGAAAAACAAACATTAGGCAACATTTAAGTTATGTCCAGTGAAACTTTATTTACTAATTGATCACTAGGGTGATGGTGATCTGTCTCCCATTGTTATCATTTCCTTTCTTTCAAAACTGGGATTTTTGGCTGTTTTAATTTTTTTTAATCCTGTGGTTCTAAGCAGGAATAAAAACAATTCACAGAAAAATTGTGTCTTTTGTGTATTCAGCCAGGATTGTGTTTTCAGAAAGTGCTGTGAGCTCCACATCAACATAAAGGATAAGGGAAAACATGGGGCATAACCCCTGTCATGGTATTGCAAGTAGCTGTTAGAACAGTGATATGTAGACAAGAGTTGCCTCACCCCACCTCACACAAACTTTTGTTTTCATAATCCCATCCCAACCATCTTCTCTCCAATGCACATGGACTTTTTAGGAAAACATTTTGGGATGTAGGTGTCCCTAGAAACATCCTCCCATGAAGTTATTTTTTCCTTCAGGCCTTCAACTTTAGTAAGCAATATTAACTATATTTTCTAGAGTAGGACAAAGCTGCAGGACAGCCCCACAAGGTGACCTTCTTGGTTTGAAGGTAGGTGAAGAGGGGCTCTTGGTCAGATTCACAGGTCTGGTCTGTTGTTCGGATGACCTGGGGCTACATGGCAGCCTCCTGGACAGCTTCACAGGTTCACCCCTTTGCCCAATGCACATTCAGATCCTTTCATGACCCCTCACTCTCTCTGACATACCTTCTTTTTATTTTGTTTTCTTTCTATTCACATTAAATTTTCACTTAATTTCAGTATCTCTTACTAAACATTTTTGTACATACACACTTTATAAATAAAATCCTTGCATAGTAGAAAGAAGTATAACTATGTATAATTGTAGATTTATACACTTCATACACTTTTACCTGTGTCTTTGTAAACACACAAAAATGCACATAGTGTGTGTGTCTATATGTATGAGGGCCTTTGAAATACTTCTGTGGCAAAAAAAAGGCAAGGTTTCCAGCAAGTACAGGGGGTTCAGAGATCACATGGAGAATGGCCATGACCATGACAAAATGGTGACTCCTATGGGCAAAGGGGGACTTCTGAGGCCTCATGGATCTGATACATTTCTGGGCTAAGTGGGTGATGTGGCTGGAACAGGTGGAAGGGCTTCTGGTGACATTAGTCATGAGACTTTTGAGGGTCAGGTCTTCCAGCAGGAGTTGGAGGAATGGAGCCTGCCCCATCTGGCACCAAAGTTGTTCCTCAGCTAAGACCAATGACATCTCCCTTGGTTGTAGCCTTATCTCATCCTCTCCTCATTTTTGTAAATCACAATAGAAATCTACATTGCTGCCACTCAAACAAGGAATGAAGAGAGGTGCTACACATAAAATAACTAGGAAACAGTATATAATAATAATAATAATAATAATAATAATTAGAGAGTGAACTTATGCATGAATACCATTTTAACATACAACAGTAATAATTACAGGAGTTTAGGGTAATTTGGCATTACTTAGGCTAAGCAGATATATGATGATTAGAATACAGAGATGATACAAGACACATGAGGTAGGGCATTTCCTGAGGAGAAGATTAAAAGACATACCTTGAGTGACAAATAGACAAGAATCTAGTTTTGTCTTCCTTATATTAAAACAAAATAATATGATCATACCCAATTACCTTACCTAGACAAAAATACTTTATATTGTTACTTAAAACAAAGGGGCCACATGAGGATCCTAACTTCACATGCCCAGACTTTACCACTGAACCTGGTAGCTTAGTAGTTTAGTTTAACAATGTAATTTAGTTAACACTTTGATCTAAATAAGTAATTTATATATTGATGTTTTAAAAACTAATATTTATTCTTAACTTAAAGAACATACCTTCTACTTTTTCCCGTTTTTATTCTGTATTCACAAAATCATGATCCATCTACTTTTGATAAGGCAGGCAGAATTTGCCCTATAATCACTGAAGTGAATTGCTCTTTATTTTCTCTTTGCATCATGATTAAGTAAAAGGAATCTTTTGAAAGAAAAGCCTACTCTTTTTGGATTGGCTTTCTTGAACTCTCATGATTTACCAGCTAATGTTTAGGGGTGAAGAAACAGCAACAGCAGCAATCTAGTTTTTGGATGAGGCTGAGAGCAGATGTAGATTTGGCTACAAGTCATCTTTGCTTTTCCAAAGACCATCTCCTGTTTCATCCAAGAAAGAAGGGTCACACCATACAGCAGCATCCAAAACGTGCTATTCATCAAACAGATTATCTGTCTTGAATTCTAAACCCTCCATTTTTACATCATGATTGCTCCTGATTGTTCTTGCTCCAGTTAGAGGTCTGAAAGTTTTCAGAAATTGTTGGTGCCAAGTTTATTGACTGTTTTTATGAACCAGTACATACTTGCTCACAGGGAATGTTATGTATCACATGTTCACCAGAAGTGGAAATGTGACAATTTAAAAGTACTGTTAATATGGAATGACTTCGCCCTGAGGGAACAATGAATTTGGAAAGAGAATTGCCATGCCAAAAACCTCGGGTTACCTCAGGTTGTAAGGGGTTTGAAATTCAGGAGATTAGAAAATTTCTCAAGACTAGGAAAACAAATTATATCAGATGTAACAAATATGCTGAATGAGATATTTTCAGAGATCATTATCTGTAAATATAGAGGGGTCATAATGATAATCTAACCTATACACAGTGGCAATAGGACTCAACCTAAATGGCAATCCTGCAGTAGAGATATTTTAGCGTTTATTTTGAACATTCGTTCTTTCTCATTCTTAATTCACTAATTTGGAGTGGGGCAGGAAAAGAGAACAACTCTGCTTGCTTGGTCATATGCTGCTGCTAGGTATGGGGTACCCACAGTAAAGGAAGGGTCAGGCAGAGCCACAGCTGTACTTGGCAGGTACATGCCGAGTACAGCTTGGCATGTACCAAGCAGGGGAATTACCAGTGGCTCTACTGGAAGTTCTAAAGTTTTAGGGCTAAAAACTAGTTGTAGAAATACTGCTACTGCTACTACTGACCAATGAATAAATTATATTAAAATAATATGGCCTGGCTTTTTAAAAGGGTAAAGATCAGCCTCAAAGGAACTAAGTTTAGCCTAACTGCCCATGCAGCCCAAGTACAGACTCATGTGACAGGAGATTCAGAGCTAGGCTGAGGAGAAATGTGATAGCAATCACAGATGAACAAGAGTCGAGACCCAACAAGGCATCCCCCCAAAACTGTAGAAGAATAGACAGGAAAAGTTCAATGAGAAAGTTTTTGTAAGTGAAGTTATTAGAGCATTAGATTAGTCCAATTTATGAGTACAAGCAAAAACTTATGGTATAGACTGAGTTGCCCTTTGATCTTACCTTCTGAACAACCTTACAACCTCTCTGAAAGGTAGCTGTACTGAAGAAATAAATGGGAACTAAAAGTGGTGCTGAAGCCACAGAAAACAAAGGTTTTCAGGAAGGAGTAGAACTTTGAAAAAAAGGTGTTACACAGCAAGAGTTTGTGAAAAAACACTAAAAAATCCTGCCTGAAGAATAAAAAGTGTATTGATATGTACGTGCAGGTACATAAATATATACAAAACTAACAGTTAAATTTGAGTGTCTGTAAATACCAGAATATTAGTTTCAAACAAGACAAATGAAAGAGATAGTAGGAGCAAAGCATTTCCAGTGTTCTTTCAGTCTGTAATAAACCTGTGTCTGATTCTGAAGAAGAAAACCACCTGGAAGGACAGAAGTTTCAACTCAAATAGTGATATAGCTGAATGAAGTGGCTGAACTCCATGTGCTTCACTGCCATAAGGAATGTGTGGAAGTCAAACTTCCACAATCTCTAAGTGAAAGCCAGAGCTTTCAAAAGCCTCCTTTGTTCCCAAGCACAAAATTTCTGATAGCTGAGGTTCACTTGCTATAGGTGGTAATTGCAGCTGAGTCGTGAACACTTGACACATTAAAAACGTATATTTTGTTATGCAACAAAAAATTATGATAATACAATGGAAATAGCTTAAAAACTTGACAGCCCTTCAGAAAAATAAAGATAAAAATTCTGAGACTGAACTGTCCTACTCAGCTCAGTCCACTGGAACACCTGCCCTTTCAAAGCATCATATCTTTGACATAAAAATTTAGTCTGACAGATTTCCAGATCAATTTTAAGAACAACAAAAGCTAGGATTACCTATCAGTTTTTTACTCCTTGATGGTTTTATGCTAACTGCATTTCTCCAGGTTTTGTTTCCCTGCAAGGAGTGCGTGCTCTAAGCCACACTGGGGGTTTACGCTAGTCCTTGTGCAGGACTTTGCCCAGGCTGTACTTTGCCACAGGAGGCTGACGTGCGCTCACGCTGCAGACTTGCTGGGGATGCTTGGAGCTGCGAAACGTGCACATGGTAAATGGCTGCTTTCCCTACACCAGCATTCAAGCTTTACTTGTAGCTAAACTTGCTCGCTGCCCGGGCAATCCATCTGCCGGCCTTAGGGAAGTGCCTATAGTGCAGCTCGACAGTAACAAGCCAACTCTCACAAGAAGGAAAGACGGATAGCTGCAGCACAGCATTTCTGCAGCAGAAATCTTGTGCTGGCAACACGGACACAGAATCCACACCACTGTCTCGCAGGCTGCTGCGCTCTCTAGAGGGAACTCATAGCACGGGAAACCGTATTCATTCCCAGGGTACTAATGAATTCCCAGGTGACTGTTGAATAGTGAAAATATGACAGATGTTAACGGTACAGCGTTTCAATAAAATGCAGGAAAAATTGGCTAAAAAGATGTTGTTGGGATCAAAGCACATCGTTTTCTTTACTCCTTGCCAGCTCATTTCCCAGCCTTCCTCTACCTTCTCTCTGAGATCCATTTCCCTTCAGCCTTTCACTGCAAGTCTATGCCAATATCAACGCATTCTGAAGATAATAACATGAAACAGAATCCGATAACTAGTGAATGTGTGTGCAGACACAGCAGAGGGTAACACAGGAAGCCTAAAATAATAGCTAGGGAACATCAGACAGTGGAAGATATGATGGCAGTTATGGGAGTTCCAGGAGGATATTTTCATTAATGAATAACAAAAATAAGGTATATTTAGTGAACATAAATTATATAAAACAATAATATAATGAGATTAGTACTACCAACTGGATTAAAAATGCTTCAAAATAATAAACACAGTCCAACTGTCACTTAAAAAAAACATACAGAAAGAGTGGCATCTCTGTGTCCACAGCTTATTTTCATATTTCAAAAGAGGGATCACTGACTTACAAGTAAAAATGTTATTTTTTTCTTTCTCAGAATGCAACCCACATGATATTTAGCATACCATATTAGGCTGAACTGATTCTACCTATTTTTGCAAGTTTTTAATTTCTGCTAACAGAACTACAGGATACTATGTCCTTTACACAACACCAAACCCTTCATAGTAAGGTAAACATACAGTAGTAACAGATTTAACTGCAGTACTTACTTTTGCCTGGTAATGAAATGCATGTTGACCCACGCCAGCTCATGCATGCTTCCTGAAAAAGGACTCAAAAATCCAGCATTTTGAGGAGTTTCTCATATATTTAAAAAAGGAAAAAATCCAGAAAGAAAGAGGGGGAAAGAACCAAAAGAAAGATAAACAAAGAAAAGCCTGTAAGCTTTAGAGCTCTGACTGCAAAATATTCAGCCTGGCAGCTCTGGGAGAAATACAACTCTGTGTACTTGTACATGCTCACCCCATTAGAGGAGGAGTCAGTTTTGCAACACTTATGTTCCTTGCTTCAGGCAAAACAGTGATTCTCTTCAGTGCAAGCAATGTTTGGAGTGTGATGGCTGTAAAGGTGAGAGGTGTGTTCTGGAGTGTAGGAATGCAGCAGCAGAAAAAGAATAATTGAGAGCATCAGCTACATACTCTACAGGTTGTTGTGGCTCCTTTTGAATGCTTATTGCCCATGATTTTTTTTTTTCCAAGGGAAACCTAATATCCCTTCAACATAAACTGCATCTGTAATAGTTTTGGTGTACCACTACTCCATGTTTATTCTAGAATAGCAGAAAAAACAGGTTTTTTTACAACAGAGTGACAGGTGTTGGCTTTACATCAAAAAGCTGATTAAACAGAAGGGGAAAAAACGTCCTTTTCTTGTAATCTTGAGAGTTGTTTCCTGGGACTTGAAGAGAGTTTCAGATTAGGCAATAAAGCTAATCTATTCAGTAGTTACCTATCTCTGCTTAACTAAAAACATTTTTACATATTCTTAGTATGCTTTCACATTGAATCACATTTTTATCTTCTCTGTATTCAAGCCAGTGAACTGAATATAAATTGAAATGTATGCATGTGTAGTGAAGATTCTTTTTAAGGATGAAGACTGAGAAAGAAGTCTCCCTTTCATAATGAAAGGAGATTTCAGGGGTGTGGATGCTAAGTTTTTACTAGCATCAAGTCTCTCCAATCAAGGTCAGCATCACATCTTGTGACCAAATGAACATTCCGCAGACTATTTGAAACAATCAGTAATCATAGGAACACTGTCTTGTCAAACATTTGTGTTTGTTGAAAAACATTTTCAGATAAGGAGTAAGTGCCTTGTGATCTATCCCAACAGAAATTCTAAAACTTCAGGTGTGCTCCTTCAGTATGGTCTGGCTAAAGCACCAGGCGCTGCTCAGAGGATCAGTGTCAGCCTGCACCTCCGCCTGCACCGCTCCTATCGTGTGTGCTGTGTTATCCACTTGACTTCATGTTAAGACAGTTTAGGAAGCTTAGCTGGGACTGGAAGACGATTCCCTTTTTTCCCTTCTTATTTGTAAATTTCTGAACAGGCTCACTCTGAGACCAAATAAATGCTAGGGACAGCATGCTGGGGAACAGAATGTATAGGTGGCAGAAAAGACTCAGCTAATGGTATCCCTAAAATTTATCACATGCCCTTAGTATTCAGCCAGCTCTGAACAAATTCTACCAGTGACTCTCAGTGTTGAAAGGGATAAAATTGCTCCTGATAAATAGGGAATGCGTGCTTGAACAGATGCTATCACCTCAAAAATAAGAAAAGGAACACAAGGTAGAACCTAATAGGTATTTAACCAGCCATGTAGCAGGCTGTGCCCAGTTGTCTTATTTCTGCATCTGCTCGACTCTGCTAAACACAAGGAGATCAAAACAAGGAAGAAGGGATGAGAAAGCTAAGATTTGCCTAGGGAGGAAACTTTCAATATTAAGGTGAATCAAGAAGTACTGTTCACACCATCACCATCTTAATTTTTGTTAGAGAAGTATATATTGTTAAGATCTCCATGTACAGTTTTGCCCCTAATCAAAACAGGCTTTATAGCCCTAGAGTCTCAATGATGGGGAAAAGAGAACAAGAAGTAAATCACTAATGGATTAGTAGTGAAAGATAAGGGATGATAGTGAAGAACTATCATTGGAACTGTAAAAATGATAATTTTAGACATTTATACCTGCACTATCCAGTTTATACCCAGCTGACGTAATGCAGCCCTGGTAACTGTGGCAGCAGGCAGAGCAGTGTGAGATAGCTCTTAAATGTTTCCCCATGATTTTGAGTTAGGTTTTTCAGCTTTTTAATGAGTACTGAGTGCCTGTGGCTACACTACTAGCAATATTGAAGCCAGTCAGGCAAGTCAATACAAGTACACTCAGCCTCTGGTGGAATACCGCCAAGAAAAGGCAATTCTGATTCTAGGAGCAGTGGATTAAGGAGAATATTTTAAGGTAGTAGTAAAATCTCATATGCACAGAACACAGATCACCTACATTCAAGAAAGAGTCTTCCAAATTAGGACAGAAGAAAAGAAAGGTCACCAAGATGATGTAAAGGCTCTAAAGCCTATCTATGAAAAGGTGACTGACAGAACTTGGCTGGGTTAGTGTGGCAAAGTAAAGGTTGAGGCAGAAAATGGAACAGGCACTTACTTGTCCCTATAAAGGCAATGCATGTCTATAAATACAAAAGAGAGTAAGCACTGGAAAAGTGCAATAAGTTAATGAACAATGCTGGAGCAAAAACAACAGGTAGGAACAGAACACACAAAAAATCAGACAGTAAACTGAAAGGATACTAACCACTGGAGTATGAAAAATTGAAGCAGACTTTCAGTAGGGTATAAAAAAGCACAGCTACTTCTGGAATAGAGCTTGGCCAATCTCTGAAGAGATTATCAGCTTGACTCATCCCATCTCATATAACTGGTGTATCCACTTTAGAAGTCCAGTTTAGGTCAGGATTTTAACTGCCCTATCATCAACAGAGAAAGATTCTTCTGTGGCTGATCTAGAAGCATAATAATTTCATTTCTAGAGACTCATTCACTGAGAAGAGTTTGTAAGCTTGGAATCTGTTAAAATAACCTACTAAATTCTAAAAAACAGTCCTTAACAGTAACGGATCACTTATAGAAAGCAAGATTTAGTAAATTAAGAGTGCAAGGGCCTAACTTTATATTCAATATATTGACATTTGTATCAGTATTAACTGCACTAACCTGAAGTTACTCTACATTGGAGCTCCATCAGATTTTGGACATTTAGGAAGAACAGGAAGCATGTAGGATTGGAAGAAAGGCAGAAAAGAAGATAAAAGTTGGAGGAACCTGTCAAAGGAATCAATAAGGTTTCAGGAAAGGACTTTAGAGGTGGGAAAAATGTGAAAAGGAGCATGTCAGGTGTGGGGGGGTATGTACTTCAGAGGAGTACAGAGAGAAGACTGAAGTCTGTTTTTATTTCTTCCACAGCTCTTATCTATCAAAAACCCCCAGCCTTCCTTGGAGAATCACCGTTGAGGGGTTGTGGCAATTTGCACCCGTCATTCCTCACCCTCCCAGCAATTAAAGAAAGAAAAGAAAAAAATGGCAGCAGAGGAAATCAAACAGGGAAACAGGGCAACCCTCTGTTTTTAAATGTAGAAATACTGTAAGAAACAAAGTAAGAAGCTACAGAACTACAGAGAGAACAATATTTTTTCTGCTGCTCTCTGCTTTCTCTACAATGACCTCCTCTGAAGAAGCAGCTGCCAAAACCATCTTATGTGTCTTTAGAGAAAGACAAAATGTACTTTCAGGACATTTGTTACATAAGGGAAGACAGGGCAGGTGCCATGGTTGCTCCAATCCTCTCACATGAGCAGCATGCCTCTAAAGGCCTGGACCTCTCATCACATAGAAGGTTCACCCAAGAAGTACAGCAAGGACCCACAGGACCAGAATGTCCTTAGCACATGCTGATCATCCTTTTAACACAGCTGTAGCCAACGCTATCTGAGGAAGGCCTAATAATGGCTGGCATGTGTGAAGTTCTTGTTCACCCAAAAGTGCTCCTAGGCCAGCAAGTCCAGGACATGCCGCATGTATTCCATGTCATCAGAAACATTTTTTCCTTATTCCTGGAGTTTTGGTCATGGTCAAAATGTACTGATGCTGGTTTATTTTCAAGCTTTGTTCTTAGAACCTATCACATTTCCAGTCAGTATGTTTATGAGTCTTCCCCACATATCCTTTGTGACTCTCACAGAAAAACATGACCACCATAGCAGCCAGGGCTGTGTGACACCGTAACCCTTTCCCAGCCCTCCACAGCAGTCTACACTTAGGGTGCTTTATTCTTGCACTCCTTTCCTTGGGATGTGTGAGACTGCCATTTGCTGCAGTCCTTTTATCCTCAGACAGGCTGGTGATCTCTGCATTAACACGCAGTAGACACTCCTGAAGGGATCTCAGTCACTGTGATCTCCATGTGTATGGACCGCTCTGGCAAGCAGGCGTGGCTCTGGGAGCCAGGCAGCTGTGGCAAGCCTCAGGATCACAGGGTGTGTCTGTCGGTGGCAATGTGGAGGCTGACAGGAGCAAAGGGAGGGAGACTGCTTGGTCTTGAGGGACCTGGCACTTTCTGGGTGAGCCTGCCATGCAACCATGGCATGCAGGACTTCTGCCAGGAGTGAGCACACATCTTGTGTAAAAGTTGTCCATCAACTAGTGAAAAATTTTCCATGTACTACCACACTTGCTCAAGCCTGCAGTCAGTGCAACTCATGATCTGTGTTGGTATAATAGAGAAAATGGGGCTCTTAGTAGGTGAGGGACAACTCAAAGACCCAACTACCACTAACTGTGACAAAGAAAATGGAACATTTTATAAGGCCTGAATGAATTAATGAACAAATTAACTAAGCAAGTCTTCTAGTTTTACAGAAATTATTTCTATATGTTTATTTTTGTTTTGAAATGAAATGATAAGCTCATCTTTGGAATTTACGTAACTATAGGGAATATAGCTGCCATCACTGAGAGCTGCTCTTCAGGAATCATCCTTGCCTTATGATGTCCAATATACATACAAAATACTTTGATACATTTTTTTAGTACAGACTGTATATTAAATGTAACATTTGCTAATTCAGCCTTGTATCCCTTGCCCTATAAATGCCTGTAAAGTCTTCTGTAAGAGGCTGGCATGTTCAGTTGAGTTTATATGTTAATACAGATAACTCTTTTTTTCTAGATCATTGTACGATGTGACAACTTTTTACTTTATTAAGCCATGCTTGATCACTTGACTACCTCCTAAAGAAATTCATGAAATGTTCTTATTTCTTTTAATTGTGGATTTGTAACTAACCCATAGCTTTCATGGATGCCTTCACTGAGTCTCTCATTCTCTCACAGTTGGCATACAGTTTAATTATGGTTATTATCAAAACAAAATTGGAACATAGTGGAAGAAATGCAGATTGCATCCACTACCTGTATTTAAATTCATTATTTCTTATATTTCTGTGTCAAAAATTCTCTCCTACCAATTTAGAATTCAGAGAAGGAGAAAAACCATGAACTCTATCTATTTTCTAGAAATATGTTTTCTTCTTGCAAGAACATTCATGAAACAACTGTAACATGCATCCCAACAATTTTTTTGCTTAAATTATAACCAAAACAACTTCTGTATCACAACAGCTTGGTTGATGTGAGATATATATATAGAAAAATTGGGTTAACAACCTGAGATGTAACTGATAAATGGTTCTGCCACGAACACGAAGTAGTATTTATCCAATAACATGGTCTCCCTGTATTGGTAGTTAAATGATGTACCAGCCAACCTTTTCCAAGTTTAAATGTTTTCCTTTCTCTGATCTCTAAGTGAAGTTACACTGTCATACAACAAGTCGTTTCTTACTGGATATTTGTACTGTTACAGAAGGAATTTTTGCATTTCTAAACCAGAATGAATTTCCACAAAACCCTACATCTAATTACCACAGTATGTCCCACAGAATTTCACATTGTCTGAAAAGAGAAATAGAAAAAGAGGTGGTTACAAAAACAGGCTTTCAAAAGACTTGTCTTCTAGTTATTTATATCTCAAACTGATTCATCTCTTCATATATTCTAAGAAATGGTCTCATCCATTTTTGTAGGGAAGATATAGCTTTTTAAAAGACATGAAACACAAACACTACTGAATTTCTAACTTACATGATTGCCTTATGAGCATTAGCTGTCAGAGAGTATTTTATGTACTGTCTTCTTACATTTTATCCTCTTCTAATGCAAATAGGACTCTGTTGAGTTGTTTCCTCCCTAAATTAATCAGAAATTGTAGTAAATGAGGACATGTATGTTAAATCAATAAAGTATGTAATATATAGGAGGCAGAGCTATGCAATGATGATGATACTCCTTTTGTCTCCGTTCAAACACGAACCTGGCCTAAGGTACACGGCATGTCATTCTACCGAGGGCCACTGATGGAAGTGCCTCTGAGTGATGTGCCTCTGAGAGATCCACCTGCAGCCCCTGGAGGACCCCACACCAGAGCCCAGAGCAGGGGGATGCCCAAAGGAGGCCATGACCCCATGGGAAGCCTGGGCTGGAGCACGCTCCTGGCAGGACCTGGGCCCTGTGGAGAGAGGAGCCCACACTGGAGCAGGTTTGCTGGCAAGACCTGTGACCCCACAAGGGGCCCAGAGTGGAGCAGCCTTCCTGGGGGACTGCACCCTGCGGAGGGGACCCAGCTGAAACAGTTAATGAAGAACTGCAGCCCATGTGGAGGGTTCATGTTGGAGAAGTTTGTGGAGGACTGTCTCCCCTGGGAGAGACCCCACACTGGAGGAGGGGAAGAGTGGGAGGAGTCCTCTCCATGAGAAGGAAGGAATGGCAGGGACAATGTGTGATGAGCTGACCACAGCCCCCATTCCCCATTCGCCTACTCTGCTGCTCTGCTGGGGGGGAGAAGTGGAGAAGTTAGGAGTAAAGTGGAGCCTGGATAGATGGGAAATGTGGGGGGAAAGCGTTTTAAGATCTACTTTTATTTCCCTTTATTCTTCTCTCAGTTGATTTGTAATAAACTAATTTTCCCCAGGTAGAGTCTGTTTTGCCCATGTCAATAATCACTGGGTGATCTCTTCCCATCCTTATTTCGACCCACGAGCTTTTCATTGTATTGTCTCATCCGTGTCCAGCTGAAGAGGGGCGTGACAGAGCAACTTGGGTGGGCATCCAGCCAGGGTCAACCCACTGCATGATGTCTTACTTAACACTTGAATAATCACTGTGTAGAAAAGTGTTTTAGATGAGCTGTATTTCATTATTTATTTAGTATTCTTTAGATTAACCAGAAAGCTGCTAAGTTTTGCCATATTCTCTTCCTCAAGTAACTCTTACTGGCCACAGTTGCAGAAGAGATAGTGATGGACCTTTCATATGACCCAGCATGACTGTTTTTCTAATAGTATTTATTTAGCACAGCTCAAATCAATAAATTACAACAACAGGAGGTATGATGCATCTTTTCCTCCAACACATGAACATTCTTAAACCTATTCCCAGGAGATAACCTGAAGGAGAAGATCTTTGCCATCATTAACTACCTGATCTTTCAGAAACCAGAGAAAAAAATAGCTGGATCCTAAACAGAAAATTCTGAAATAGTTCCCTCTCATCAAGACTATGCAATTTTCCAGTTAATTATTTTCTACCAAGATAATTTAATTGCTACTCAGAATTGTCTGGGGGCAATGATTCACCTTTTAATCAGAATGATATCTTTTAGTTGGAAGAAATCACATAAAGGCCATTAGTACATTAAAAGCATTCTAGGCTATCAGTTTAATACTGACATAATTATGAATAATTATTCTTTACTTAGCTCTCCTTTTCTCTGGTGTGTTTCAGGTTGTTTTTTTCCTTTGCACTGTGAGTCATAGGCAAAAGTGCAAGAGGAAACAACTTTTCTTTCTAGGATGCAATCCAGTTCTGCATGTGATTGTTAACAAGAAACAAATAGTTACAATGAATAAGTCATGTTTTTAACTGATGCTGTTCTATTACGGTCTTTCAAAACTACAAGAGTGTTTTAGCAGTGGGGTATCTCTACTTTGATTTTGAGCTTTTTATCTGTATATTAACACAAAAAACTAAACTCTGTAAAGAGAAAGAAGACAGCCATGCAGTTAAAAGATAGTAATGAAAATGTTTGTGACTACTTCTTACAAACCACATATTGAAAAGAAGGAATCCACACATGAAACTTTACAATGACACCACCCGAAGAGAGAAACTGGAGACTGGAAAAAGAGAAATTTCACATAATTTCCTCAGGTCATCTGTCAGGCACAGCACACAGCACATTAACCAGAAAAACTTCCATGGAAGGTAAAATTAAAAATAAAACATATGCAAATTGCATAATGTACATTCAAAGAACTCTGACAAGCAGAATATATGTTTTTTTTTCTTGGTACTTGACTTTAACATTTCAGTAAGACTGCCTATCAGCAAGGACAGCAGCTGTTTTTTATTTATTTTATTTATTTATTTTTGTTTTCTTTAACCTAAAATAAGAATTTTTATTGAATGTACATGTCTTGCTATTTCTGCATAACAATAAATGGCCTTTTCAATAGAACTACATGTTTGAAAAAACCTCCATAAAGACTTAAAAAAAATCTGGGCAAAATCATTAAAAATACAAACCCTTATAAGATTATTTATGAATCATCCTCAATTAGAAACAAATAGAAAAATAATGCTAATTTTGTCTCTTCATGCTGTTTCTCATGGAGGTATTTCTAGCAAAGGGTAATGAACTACCATCACAAAATTAAAGAAAATGTAGTGCATAGAAAATAAACTCTAAAGGCAGAAAAAGCAATTTCTTCAAATCAAATTATTTCTATACTTCCCTAAGGCCAAACATGCTCTGCTTAATTTAAGAATCCATTTGAGGTACTGCTTCTCTAACAGATAACATCTGAAATCAAACTTATGACCTTAGGAAAAGAATGACAGAGTGCAAATTCCTATTTCTCATAATCCAGTGGAGAGTGGTGCCTTTGAGGATTTCAGAGATGGAGATTTCAATGGCCCCTTTAGCGAAACCAGTCCAGAGTTTAATCACTGCCTCTTGAATACTTTTTCCTTATTTCGACCCAAATCTCCCTTATTGCAACTTCTGACCACAGTGTTCTCTCACAGTTCTCTTTTTGGAAGTCTGGCCCTGCAGAACAAACACCCCTAAGCATGTTTGGGTGTGCATAGCTGTGTGCTAGGAGAATGTCTTGTGCAGAAGGGAGGCACTGGCACATGAGGATGGTGAAGAGCAGATGGCCACACTCCTTGTTGGGATTTAGATGAGCTACAGGAGTCAATGCCTTAGTTCAGAATCCAGCTGACACCATTCCACAAATGGGAATGAGGATACAGAAGAATAACTCCCAGATGCTCAGACACAGTAAGTGGCAGTATATAGGACCAACTCACATGACTTGGACAGGATTTCGGTGCTCAACAGATGGTAAAAATTCGAAGCAGTGTTTTTATCGTTATGCACAAACTTCAGGTTTCTAGAATTGTGGTTTATTGTTACAAAATAAGATTTCTTTTAGTAATGATTTTTGTTTTGAGAACAACTTTTGTTTCTTAAAACTCTTTTTATAGCTACTCCCTTCAGGATGGTAAAGCTAACAGGCTAATAGGCTGATCTCCATTTCACTAAGCCTGTTGGACAGACAAGAGAAGAAATTTTCATTCTGTATATGTCAAAATGGCAGAGGAAAACAAATTGTAATTATGTAGGGAAACACTCTCTTCAAATACATTTTGGCATCTCAAATTCCACTCTTCAGTACCTGGGGTAGGTTATGTTGGGTTTTTTTCCAGTTCTACATCATTTTTTATTATTGTAAGATGAGAAGATTTCTTACAAAGATACCTGAGATCCCTTCTAAAAAGCTTATCTGCAGCAGAAAGTGCTTTAGTTGTAGAGAATTAAAATACTGGCTTCTTAGTAAAACTCTGTTATTATTAATTGGCTGATATGCACAGATCATTAATTGGAGGCAAAGACAAAAAGGCGGTTTTGTGATAGGTTTGCTCTTTGTTACAAACCACAGCTTTGTGTTCATAGTCTTACAGTAGCTTTGAAAGACTGCAATACATTCTGTTCACAGCACCCTTTACAGTTTGATGCGCAGCATTTCACATACACACACTAGCAGGGGGTGATTAAGTGAAGGTATTGAAGTTACTGATGTATGAAATTGGCTGCCTTCTCCTCTTACCCATATACACAAGAGTCAAGAAATGCTTTTGAAATAGATGATCTAAGGCATAGGGCAAGTCGCCTTGTGGGAGGAAATTAGCATCTACCAAGCTTTTTGAGAATGCTCAGTTTTTATCTTGTTTCTTAAAGCAAAAATCCAATCTGTGTAACAAAGTAAAGTTTTCAATTTTACATAATTAGGCACAGAGCACAGCTGATATTCTGAGGTTCCTTAAAATCACTCTTCAGTTCTAAGGTATAATCAAGTGTACCAAAGTAATTTATAAAAAAAAATTCTCTAAGCTGTTCTCAAAGACATCTAGTAATGGAGGTTCTATGTTTCCAGGTAATATTGAAGACAGTTTTCACTGTTCTTGAAAAAGTCTGTCGCTTTCTATGTTTTTCAGGTACCTGATGCAGACAATTAAAATTGAAACAGTTTAACCTTAAATTATTGCCCCAAATACTTAGGTGGATTACATTTCTGTGTACCTGATCCATAGGCATAGGAAAGAATTTATATGTATATGTCAATTTGTTAAGTCTGCTTTTACAAGTGTAGTGGAAAATACGCATTTTTAATGATATAGAACTGCTCTTACTCACTGTTTGTGGACTAAATATAGGGAGTCATTCTCTGGAGTCATCTATTTAAAATATTTCACAGAAAAAATGCTTTGGAGAACATCCTGATTATTCGTTTTCCTGTTAATACACTAGACTGCAGTATCTCTCAAGGTACTAGAAGGTACTTGGTTACAGATATTTAAAAAACATACCAAAACATACAGATTTTTCACTGGTCTCTCTCCTCTCTTCTGTATTTGCTTTTCAAAACATAGCATATTTTTTTCCTAACAGGAAACTTCTATGGTTCTAACATCTGCAAGAGATTTTGATAGAAGCAGTATTTCCTTCCATAAATTCTCCTCATGGTTTTCTCATTTCCTGCAGATTGTCTAACATGACTATTTAATATAGTGGTCTTCAGTAAATAACTTAGAATAATTTAGGGGTCTTCATGTAGAACATTTGTCTAATAATAATTAATTTTTATTACAAGAAAAATATTTGTGAAACACATCAGAACATACTAACCAGAAAATACCTAAAAAACTCACCCCCTAAATAATTTTTCCTCTCAGGATGTTAGACTCACATCTTTACTTTCTTTGAAATGTACTAGCTGAGAATTATTTTGTACTTCTAATGCAATTTGCAAGGAAAAAAGCCAGCTTCTAAAAGGAAGATATATATTAATAGAAATAATTTGGTTGATAATTGTCTTCTCAGACAAAGAATCAGAGAAAATAAATAAAAACTAGCTGTATGTCATTCTGCACCTTGTTATGTTGGATGTGACCTTTATATGCATATGCTATTGATGTTTTATTTAACCTTTGACCAATTTTTCATCTTTTATGTGACTCGGTCTTTCTCAGGTCACTTGTCAGATTCTTCACTTCATTGAAGAACTCACAATTTAGCCAATTTGGTCTTTCATTGAACTGCCTCTCTTTTGCTCAAGAGTAGTTTGTGTGGATGCCTTCATCTTGTTCCTTTAAGAGACTGCCAAATTTCTTAAGCTGCAGTGATGAAAAAGTACTTCTGTCTGAATGTGAAAACAAACTAATAGTCTGTCTCATCCTTCAGCTTTCTGCAAGGACAAAAATTGGTGGGAGCTCTCATTCAAATGCTGGTAGCACTGGGCTGTAATTCTGCCTTGCCAGACTTTCCCAGCATATTGTGTGGGGTCTTGTTTTTGTGTAACTGTGTGTTTGTGCGTCACATGGGCATGAATTTCAAAGAATGATGCTGATACTTGCACATTGGTGGTACTACCAATGCCTACAGCAAATTCCTGACACCGCGGCTCTTTTTTAATAAGCAATCCTTGCATGCATTTATTTTTATATATCTCTGTTTCCTTGCACAATCCTTGTCTGCTTAATAGCAAACCCTTCAATTAGTAAGATTAGTAAAAGAGATGCAAGGTTAACCTTCTTGTTTCAATCAGTATATAGTAGTTTGCAACTTTTGCATATCAATACAGTCATTATTGAATAACAACAACAAAACGTCAAACATACCCTGAATAGAATTTTGTCTGAAACAACTGAATACTGAGTAAACATAGAGAAAATTAAAATTTGAAACAAACCAAAGCTAGTGAGTACTGAAATTCAAAGAGATACTAGAAAACATGAAAAATAAAGGCACATGATACTTGTGCTTTTTTTTTATAGTCTAAGGTAACCAAGAATGTTCAGAATATTGCAAGTGTAACTCACTGCACTTCTGTGGCCAACAGCACTTTCTGCTGCATTTTATTTCAATTTGAATTTCCCTAATTTTCTGCTTCAAGTCAAGACATTTTATATAGTTGATGGTAATTTTTCTGAAGTTCTGTTTTATCATAAAAGTCTGGAGAATCAGGTACTGGAGTGTCCTTAAGTCTGTGCTAGATAGAGATCTCAGAGTTGGCTACTGCAGAGACCTGACGGCTCAAACCCTCTCATGAAGAAGCCACCAAGTCTTTCCATGGAAATAATGCAATCATCAGTTAGCTACATTTGGAGGAAATAATCTGAATGGTATGTTGAAGAAACATTCTTGGGAAACAAGAATTTTACACTGAAGAGCAGTTTAACAGGAGCACATTAGTTTGGAGAGCACCAACAGACATAAATACACTTTCTGAAGAGACAGAAAGGAAGGCTGTCTCAACATATAAGAACTAATGAATTCTGTTTATTTAAAGTCAGCTAACTGAGAGCTTCCAGCAGCTCATGATAGAAGATTCTTTTGCCCTGTAGCTCACTGCAACAGAAAGCTGTGAGACAGAGGTTGCAATGGATGGATGGATGAAAGGAAGATAAATTCAAATTAAAATGCCGTGGCGTAGGTGCTACAGAATTATCCAAATGCGAAAGAGCAAGGAAGGTAGGGATCACGGGAAGTCTCCACTGTGGTAAACCCAGCAGGTTTAACTGAGTAATGGAGCAAAATCTGGATGGTTTAAAATACTTCAGCGTAAAACAAATTGCCTGATCTGTGAATTGGAACTATTATTCTATGCGCCACAGGTAGGGAACAGATTAACCTGCTCCTTTATGCAACAGTTTTAAAATATGTTAAAATTGTTACCATATGCCTCCACTGTCATTTGCCTATCTTACCTTCTCAAGATCAAACACTTCAATTTTTTCCCCTGTCACAGATACCTCTGAACATCTGGCAAAGCTTGTTGCTTTCTCATAGTTTCTCTGAAATTATTCTACCTGTCCTTGAAGTGACACACTCCAAAAAATGGATTCAGTACTTCAATTTAGTCATTAGCATTGCTGAAGAGTAGAAGGAAAAATACCCATCCCAAGAACTATACTCATCTTAATATCTGACCTATAATATTTGTCCTTTTCACAAATGGTAGTTTTTTTCCAGTAAACCAGGAAGTAGCCATATGTCTAACTCTGATAAAATATGCTTATCTGCAAAGAATAAATGAAACATATGGCAAAACACAAAGTCTTTCTTTCGCAAACAAAGTATGGTTTCAATGCAAATGAATTTCATATCCAGACACCTGAAGGGACAAACAACAAACTGTATTCAAGAGGCTTAACCCTCTCTCATCTTGTGAGCTGCTGTAGTCTATAGCTCCTTTTATTTTTGCAGAATTAGTATTTAGTTGTTTCTCATTTTATCATTGTGTGGCTGTTTTTTCCTACCTAAATTTGTAAGCCTCCATTCTTTCTTCTTATGTTGTCTCTTGGGTATTTTTCATAGCATAATTTCAAATTTTAAAATATATTTGTATTATCTACCTTTGCAGCTATACCAATTTCCTTTCATTTCTTTAATTTCAAGTCAATGTTTAAGGATGTTAATAAAAATCCTGAATAGTACTGGATACAGGGCAGATGCATACAGAACTCCAGTTGTTACAAACTTTTGATGCTGAACTATTGATAACTACCTCTGGTCTGATTTTCCTAGAGTAAAACCAAAACCTACTAGTTTTGGTTTTACTCTAACATAAATTAATCCTGACCATGTTTCCCTGGTAGTCTATGAAAATGGCATGCAATACAGCATAAAAAGATACAACCTATTCCCTACAGGCTTTATTAAATCAAGGTATCTAATAGTTAATGGTCTCTATCTCAAAGGCCTGCTGTCCTCTTAGAGAAAGAAATCAAATTGGGGTGACATAATTTGTTTGTGACAATGCTGTGAAGTTACTCATCTCCTTGTTGCCTTTGTGATGTTTATAGTCAAGTAGTTAATTATGTTGTTTTATTTCTCCCTTTCAGAATTTAACAGTACCATTAGCTCTTCAGCTTGGTATTAACAGCATTCAGCAGCTCACAGAAATTGACTTCTTTAATGAAAGATAATTCACATCATTGGCCTTTTCACTTGCTAGGGAACAAAAATTCTGTTATTGTTTCTCTTACTGCTCTTATTGTACCAGGGAGACATGTTACATTTTCCAAAATTGTACCACTGTAGTCACTTCTCATGTCATGTCTTGTGCTTGGGAATAAGAAAATCAAGACTTAACACTGCTATTAAGTGGAGAAAGATTTATTCCTATTCAAAGGATTTAAACAGGGACTAAACCCAGGAAGGTAAGTGTGCTGTATTAAAAAGGTCCCTTGAGGGACAGGATAGGCAAAGTATGTAAGGATGTCCCTAAGGAAAGCAAAGACATTCGACACTGAAACGTGAAAAGGACTCACTGGTAATGTTTCCTGTGGTAAAGAAAGTAAGGTCATGCCACAAGCTCAGGCTCACACATTCATCTGTCTGTCCTATCTAACAGCACACTCATGGTCCACTTTTAGCCTGCTCAAAACAGCACTGTTCCAGGGGGTGCACAGGAGTGTTTCGGAAGAAGCATGAACCACTTACTGTTCCTTACAGACAGACTGGGACAAGGCCATACTGTTTTGCAGGAAAGACAATTTATCTGGATATTGAACATGTGGCATTACATGTTCTTGAGGCTACAAAATTGTCACTGATCCATTTTATACACACAGTGGCTGTCCATGCACTGCCTCTAAGTTCTGTCTAATTAATCTGTCGTTTCTTTTATTTTGATTGCTCCAAGTATTCTGGATTGGTTTGAGTTTTTACAATTCTCTTCCACTCAACTTTTGCCATTTGACATAGCTTCTGCTTTCTTTGTGCTTACTTTTATATTTGAGGTCAAACAAGAACTTATATATTATCTGGGCTGTTGATTTATACACTGTATACCCCCCGCATTGGAGGAGTGTGTAGTTACTATAATAGCGTAATATATTTAAGGTGATACATATTTTTCTTTAGGTTTTTCTTAGGCTCCCCTCCTGTGAAATATTACATAATAATTTTCAGAGGTGAAGTCTGCTAATTTGGAATCTGGAGCTTTTATTTTGCTGCATTCTTTACATAAAAAGGTATCTGAGAAGTCAAAACTGTTCATTATCACCAGTCATAGTAAATTATTCTACTAGCTGCTCACCAGAAGTTTTGTTTTTCTTAACCTTTCAAGCTTCATTGTATTAGCCTCATCACCCTCATCATTATAATTGTCTACGTTCTTGTCTGCCACTGTCTCTTCACATCTAAAAAATTAATAAATTCAATTTATATGTTATACTTTCATGTTTTTGAAGTGGTTGTCAATGTCATGATGGAAGTCTGCAGCTTGTAGACTGGGAAGTTACTATTTTTAAAGTTGTAGTTAATTTTCATTACAGATCTACAAAAAAGGATTGTCCAAGGATTAAATTATTTTACAGGAAAATTCCCTGTAAGCTGACAGGTATCTATCCTTCACTAAATCCTGTCTCATACTAGTTAGAAGATGCTTAATATTCACTTTGTTAATGCACAAATCTTCTAAAACAAGTACTGTCAAAATGGAGAAGTTAAACTTTGTTTCTCAGTCAAGATTCAGCAGAGATTCTGATATGGTGCTCAACTACTGAGACGACAATGAAATCAAAACATTTCACAATACATTTGCTAACATATGTCAAAGCATCATAGATAGGTAAATTCATTCACACCTGTTCAGATGTAAAAGAAGATACACAAAAATTCAGGTGTTGGTTTTTTTTTTCTAGATGTGTCAGTAAAAGTAGTCAATTCAATTCACATTGAAGGTAACAAATGGAATCTAAGAAATTATTTTTTCCTCAGAAGTTCAAATTATTGGAGAATTCAAAAGAGACAGCAACTGCTTTCAAAGAGTGCCCACAGATATTACTCAGATACTAACAAGGTCACACTGAATTTTATAGTCTGAAACTACTTTGTACTAGATGTAATGACTACATAATTGTCTTTAAATCTAGAAACATTCCCAGGCATTGGAACCTGATTGTCTATACTGTTAAATTTTTTTAATTGCTCCTGATACAGATTTGTTCCAAGTCACCTGCTAGTCTCCCAAAGAACTGCAGATATGAATACAAATACGGAACTTGCACAAGGGACCATTCCCAGTAGGTGGTCTGCATGCAACTACAGTGTTTTCAAGGGCAAGATTGTTGAAAGTATGAACATAGTATTTCATGTCAGCTGACCTCCATGACAATATTCCTGGGCACATTTATTTTACTGAAAAAATGCAACCATAGTGACAGCTTGGCAGAAAGGCTGAAGCTTTTTAATATGCATAGGAAGTAGTCTACCAATAATGTATTTAAAATACATATATTCTGACTTGTATCAGAAACAGTGTGGCCAGCAGGACCAGGGCAGGGATCGCCTTGTCCTCAGCATTGGTGAGGCCACACCTCAAATTCTGTGCCCAGTTCTGGGCCCCTCACTGCAACAGCTGGAGCGTGTCTGGAGAAGGGCAAAGGAGCTGATGAAGGTTCTGTAATATAAATGCTATGAAGAGCTCAGGGAGCTGAGGATGTTTATCCTGGAGCAAAGGAGGCTCAGGGGAGACCTTATCACTCTATAACTGACAAGAGGGTGTAGCCGGGTGGGGGTCAGTCTCCTCCCAGGCAACTGGCAACAGGACAAGAGGAAATGACCTCCAGTTGTGCCAAAGGAGGCTTGAGCAGGTCATAAGAAAAGATTTCTTCACTGAAGGAGAGATTAAGCATTGGACTAGGCTCGCCAGTGAAGTGATGGAGTAACCATTCCGGGAGGCATTCATAAGATGAGTACATGAGCCACTTCCTGATATGGTTTAGTGGGCATGATGGTATTTGTTCAAAGGT
Source organism: Pomatostomus ruficeps (assembly GCA_013400735.1). Classification (NCBI taxonomy): domain Eukaryota; kingdom Metazoa; phylum Chordata; class Aves; order Passeriformes; family Timaliidae; genus Pomatostomus; species Pomatostomus ruficeps. Next base: position 45,183 of record VYZT01053553.1, read on the forward strand.
TGGACTTGATGATCTTGGAGGTCTTTTCCAACTTAATGACTCTATGATTCCATGAATGCAACCCTCCTATGTGTCTAAATGGTTATTTCATAAAATGGGTGTCAACAGTTACAAGAGCAGTACAGAAAACTGAATTTTAAGTGTCAGTGTTTGGCTTTGGTTTCTTCCTCCTGTAGACTCAAGCAAAGTCTTTTTAATTCTATAGCTTCAGAAAAGGGGGTGGAGAGCAAGGGGCTTTTCCTTGAGCTTAGTATCTATTACTGCTATTTGCCATTTTTCTGCATGCTAGAACAACGAGATTAAGGGAATACCCTCAGAGTATAAAGTACTCCAATACGATTGAACTAATAATCCGATTACAGAATGACCTGTGCATGGCTTAAGACACACTCAGTGAACACAGTATGCATGCATGCCATCATCAGAAAAACTGTCAGTACTTACGATACCACTTATTAGCAGCCCAGTCTATTATTAAAATATTCTTATTTTCCTCTAAAAATCCTTTGGGTCTGACAAACATATCACACTGTTCACTGGAAAAAGAAAAACAAGACCCTAATGAATCCTATCTAATTTTAGTCATGCAACCACACATATACATTATAAGCATAAAACTTTTCAACATTGAAATGAACAAAATGTTAAAAGGAGCTGAGCACACTCAGCTTCCTTTAAGATTGTTTCAAGCATCAAAATAATGTTCTAGGAAAAAATCAAGAATTATTTGTATTTATGTAAGGAAAATCTGAAAATCACATTTTCCTTGGAAACCTACTTATTAAGTGTGCATCTTGTTAGGGTATTAAATAAAACAACAGGAAAGGCTGTGGCAAATGATAAATGTGTAATATATGTGAAAATGTTGGTCAGTCTATTACCAGGTGCAGTGTGGATATAACTGGATCTGGGCTTCTTTACCAACACCCCTGTATCTCTAAGAGATTAATTTTACTATATTTTGTAAAGAGAAAAAGATTTGGGATTAGTTTTTATTTTGGCTCTTTATGATTTGTTGAGGAATTAAGAAGATCTTTTCTTTCTGCTTAACATTAGAGGTAAAATTGTATGCAGTCTCAAATGACACTGGAAATCATGATATCATAAGACAAGACAATCAAAGTCAGGCAACTGAAAGAAAGTGTTTGTCCTTTGACATTAGGTGAGCTAGTGATTCTTAAAGAATCCCAACCTGACTTATTAGCTGACATACGCCAGACAATGTGTCATTTACCACGGATTAACTAATTAAGATAAACATCAGGGAGCTTTCGTTTCAATCAGATTACTTAAAAGGTTAAACTCTTTCACAGTGAAGTCAAAACTTCCAATAAAGTCATCTTTGTTTGGATTAAAAAAACCTCCCTCAATTCAATCTCCTAAAGAATATAAGGGGTTGTCTGACACTGATTTACAATTTCGTTAAAGTAACTTCTTACTTCAGCTGGACAATGTGAAATAGAAAAATGCCTTTGAAATTACTAATGCACAGTTGAACCCAAACTGTGCATTAGAAATCGTAACAGTTTTAGCTCGTTGAAATAGAAAAGCATGTAGAAAGATTACAAACCCAAGACCTTGAGATACATTCAATCCAAATGCCAAACAAAGAAATAAAAAGGGAAGTTTAGATTTTGGCTATTCATTGTAATTTCTTTATTTGTAGTCTACTTTTATGCTTTTATTTGGGTGTTCAATCATATATTAATATAGCCAAAACAAGAATAGCTGTGCACATAACATGTGCAGCACCGTTAAAAGAAAAAGAGTAACAAAACCAAGAAAAAATTGTATTGGAATATGGAAACTCAAGGAAGTTAGGTGACAGTTTCTACCTTAGTGAACAACTGTCACTGAGAGACAGTAATAGATAATTTACTCCCAAGCAAAAGCTGATTTTGCCACCTGGCTTCTTGCAGGTCAAGGAGCTGGCAGTTAGTGTAAGTAACCAATGCAAACACAGAATCTAACAAGACAATGAGCAACTGCCACTGAGACTTATCAATTCTTAATAAGACTGGAAGAAATAAACAAAATAGCATAACACCTCGAAGAAGTAGAACAACTGCTGAATTAAGTGATGATTAAGAACTGGGAAAATTACAGAAAGCAATCAGAACAGCAAACCTGGGAACACTCAGAAAAAAGAAAAGCTAAGTGTAACTTCTGTTATATGATTTCCATGTTCTCCAGACTGCCAGGACATTTAGAGAGCAGAGGCAAGAAATTGTTAACAGGGATTATACATCACTGGTGAGTTTTGCATATATGTAGCCAGTAAATCTTGTCCATTATGTTGCACATGGTCCTTTGGACACTGGCTGCTCAACTACCCATGCCCTAGAGTGATAGTCTGGACAACGGATTCAACATCCATGTGTGCATTCAAACTTGAGTGAACCAAAGTAAACTTTTAGCATTGAAAGACTTGAGACATTCCATCTCTTGTTGATCACAACCCCCTTAATTAAAAGGGTGTATAAAGTAATTCTGGATGGTTAAAACACTACCTCCTTCAAAAATAACCCACTTTGTCTTGGAAGGAATGATCCAGAAACATCAATTTACATGAATCGTTACTTATGTGAGTATATAATAATTTTGATTCTCACTTCATTCTTAGAACTAGATGGAAAGCTCTTTTGAAACAGAAATTGAGTTATGATCTCGATATTTAAAGAAGACAGCTACTAGCACTCAACGCTTCTCATACATAATTAAACATTAGCATTGACCAAGAATATTTACATGTAATCACCTTCTCATCAACATACACAGTAGCTTGGATTTTAATTCCAATCAATCACGAAATCACTTAATGAAAATTAAATGTTAAACTCCTGAGTTTTCTTAACCTCCAGATCCCCTCCTATTGACTTAATCTTCCTTATGTTTAGCTTACTTCTCTGAGCATAACCCTGCTTTTGACAATATGTATACTCTGTATGTGCCAGACTGTGCACTGACGAATTTCCAAGCTTGCTTCTTTCCCTCTCCTGCTATTTACCCCTCCTTTTTTTGGTTTGTTTTTAATTTTTTGTGGTTTTGTTTGTGTTTGTTGTTGTGTTTTAGTTTGTTTGCTTCTGATTAACTTATTCGTCCTGTTTCTCTCATAGCTAGCTAGAACAAATATGTTTTCCACTACTTAAGTATCATGCATGCAGTTTCTGGATAGATAAGAAGTGGAATCAACTGGAATCGAGTCTAACTTTCTAATATCATTGCAGCCAAATTTCCTGTTTGAGTCACAGTGCAAGACCACTATAGAATCCAGAAATTATAGTGCAAAAGTCTACAGCAACATGATCAACACATTTTTTTTTCTTTTCTAACCAAAGCCTCTGCTAGTCAAAAACTTTGTTACTGTGAAAACACACTGCTTTTTTTGCAACATCTGTGACAGAAAGATTGATATATCCTCTTTGAAACCTGAAGATGGTTTTGAACAAGTATTTCATTATATGTAGTCACTTTTATATAACTTTACAGAACTCTCAATCTTGCTAGCATGGTGGTGCAACTAGAATTAGAAATTACAAATGTACAACTTTAAGCAAATCAGATGCACTAAAACAGCCTGCTCAACCAAAAACCTATGCACAGGCCTAGCAACAAATGTGAATCCTATATTTTCCCCTAGATGCCAAAAAAATAAGTATTTCTTTGCAATGGAAACAAACATTTCTGAATTACTGTTAACCTACTGAAGTCATGTCAAAGAAATAACAGCCAGACTACTGTATAAAAGAACACCGGCACATTTAAGGATTCCATTGAGTAAGGAATTTTCCACTGAACAGTGTGTGGGAAAGAAGTGCCTTTATTTTACCATGGTTGTGATCAGAAGTATGGTTTTCTTTGTTGACATTTACAGAGTTTAACATGCAAATATAAACATCCTGAAAAAAGCCAATGGAAACAATTTTACAACCATATCCTATCAGAAACAAAATGCACTATAAATCATCATAATCACAGAAAAAATATTTCCATTGAGCTTTCATTAACTCTTATGGTTTTTGTAATTTCTGTCATGAGCTTGGAGTTTGAAATCTTCTACTTATCCATAAAATACATAAAAAGCTGGCATCATTCAGGGAAGATTTTCTACCTCTATGTCTTCTGAAGCGACAAAATAATTTGGAAAGAAATAGCTGATAATAAATTAAAATAATCTGCTCTGCATAATACTAGAAGCTTATTTATAAGATGACTAAACATAATAGAAGATACTTTTGTGTTTCCTATTCTTCATAATTTTGTAGTATTTCAGTTAGAACTTTTAGAAATACTTCATGAAGAGATTAAGCAGTCTTCATAACTGCAGCTTAAGAAAGAGAGATTTTATCTTAGACCTAAAAATTCTATATGTAGAATAATACTACAATATACTATGTTTCACGTAATAGAAAAAATTGGTATTTTCTTTAACTCTTTTTAGACCTACAGGAAACAGTAAGTTTTTGTGTGTAAGTCTATGTCTATTCATTAATTTCTCATAGAAGTCTTTAGTTAATTTGCTGCACATTTTAACAAGAGGTGAACAAAAGTCAATGAATGAGATAATTATTAATGATAGTTAATTTCTCATTATGTTCACAAAACTGAAAACTACTGAATTAAATTCATGCCACTGATAAAGCTCAACATAAATATTCTTATGTCAATTACACCTTATCAATGTCCTTTTTAGAAGATCACTTCATTTAAATTATCTAATAATAGAGGATGAACATGTAGTCATTTAAAACCTCATGAATCACACCTGAAATAAAAACTTCAGGGGCTAAGACACAGGTACACATTCTGACATCAGAGTAAAGGACTGCAGATTATGGCAAATGGAACTTCAGTGATACAATTTAGTGAAAAGCAGCTGTATTAAATCTGGAAATGACCGTAAACTTTATGAGTAGACAGTACAGTTTGACAGTGCTGAAAGAGAGGTTTTGCATCCTCACTTTTCCCTGTTCCTCTTACTTTTGATTTAGTTCCATCCTTCCCACCCTCAGTAAAGCAGTTTCTGCACTGTTTCTCAGTGCCCAGGATACAACATCCTTACAATCTCAAGATTAAAGATTTAATGAATTAAACAGCTTGTTTTCCCAAGATAGTTTTGCTGACATTTTAGTGAGCCTGGAAAATAGAAACAAATTTGGGGATTTCCTATTCCTCTTGTGGAAAGCTGTTATTGTTGTTGTGAAAGTTGTTCATGTGTCTACATCCATTTCACGCCATGTCTTATTAGTGTATTTTAAAAAATACACTCTTTATTCATTAACTCATAGCCTGTATCATAGTCCCAGGACCTATTAATATCTGCAGGGGAAAACATATGAAAGCAAAAAAATTTTGTTTAATAAATATATAAAAAGAAAACTTGGAGATTTAAAGAAATCTGTAATTTGAAGGAGCAATCCTGAATCTACTATTAGAAACTAGGTAACAGCAAAACATTCAACTTTGCCAAGTAAAACGCATGCTAGAAATGTCACTGTAACTTGGCCATTTTGGGACAAGCAAGTAATGTTCCCTCCTTAATGGGTCCAGCTGAGCTGAACTTTGAGTTGACTGTGTATTCCCCATCAGACAACACTTTCAAAATGACAAATTTCACCTCACTTAACCAGATCCTATAGCTGAACTTGTAGCTGTGCTCCATGGGGTCTCTATATGGTCAATGAAGACAACTAGGCTCTTACAGAATGTCATTAATCTTACCTGTTTCTAACAAAGGATAAGACAAATTTCTCTGACATGTGCCTATTTCTTACTGACTATGAACCAAGAGCCTAAGCAGGCTGTTATAAATGCCCACACTCCGAAGAACTGCAGTCACAGGAATAAGTGGGAAGGCCCTGAGACTCAAACAACAATAAGTCAGAAAAAAGAGAAGAAAACCAACCAAAAACCCAAAAAAACCCCTAACAAACAACAAAAAATCAACAAAAAAAATCAACAAAAAGAGATAGTAACTAAGACTCATCATGATAGACAACCGCTAACACCCTGTGCAACCATATCTATGGAGACAAAATCACAGAATGGCCTGAATTGGAAGGGACCTTAAAGATCACCAATGCCATTGCCATGGCCAGGGACACTGTTCACTAGACCAGGTTGGTCACAGCTTCATCCAGCCTGGCCTTAAACACTTCCAGGGATAGGGCATCCAAACTTGTCTGGGCAACCCAATCCAGTGCCTTACCACTCTAACTGTAAAGGATTTTTTTCTAATATC
>VYZT01053559.1:0-41351 GCA_013400735.1 Pomatostomus ruficeps
AAATGAATGAAGTTGTGCCTCTGACAGCATTGTCAAGTGCCCAGCGCTGGTTTTGCCTTGGCTCTACTGATAAATGTTCAATATTTTGCTGCTAAAATTCCAGCTCGTGATTTCATTTATAACACTACCCCAGCTCCACGGTGGCTCCAGCTCCAGTCTCACAAAGCTTTATTGCACTGCCAGCTCTCTCTCTTCCTCCTGCGCCCAGGAGAAGCTGCTCATGCACTGGACCAGGATCTTTATTTCAGGGCCAGGTCTGGGAAGCTTCAGTCCTGAATTCCACATTCGCAGTGGGGCTGGGATTGCGACTGTAGGATTAGAGTGGTGGGATCACTGTGGGGCTGGGCTAGTCCTTGGGGGACTGGGAATGTGACTGAAAATGAAATAGAAACTCTAGAGCTGGAAAGGGGACTGTAGGACTGTGGCTGAAATCCTTGTGGTGCTGGGCTCTTGAATGGGTCTGTAATAGTCACTGTGGGGCTGGGTTATTGCCTGTGGGGTGGGCTTAGAGACTGTAGGGCTGGAACTCAAATAATGGTAGAGCTGGTACATGGAATATGGGGTTGGTTTAGAGACTGTAGGGCTGGAGCTGAAATCACTGTAGGGCTGGGATAAAGACTCAAAATGGGCTAGAAACCGTGTGCCTGCACCAGGACTGTAGGCTTAGAGTGGTTGAATCACTGTGGGGCTGTTCTATTGCTTGTGGGACTGGGAATGTGACAGAAAATGGAATAGCAACTGTGGAGTTACAGACTCTGCATGAAATCCCAGTGGTGCTGGGCTGTTGAGTGGGTGTGTAACAGTCACTGTAGGGCTGTGATCACCCCACGAGCAATATCACAGCCCCGCAGTGACTCAGGTCCCGGCCGGCAGCTCTCCCAGGGAAGCGGAGACACGCCGGGATCGGCTCAGGAGATCTCCCAGGGACACGCCGGCAGCGGGCGGGATCGGCCCCAGAGCTCTCCCGGGGACACGCAGGCAGCGGGCGGGATCGGCCCGGCAGCTCTTCCAGGGACACGCCGGCAGCGGGCGGGATCGGCCCCAGAGCTCTCCCGGGGACACGCCGGGAGCGGGCGGGATCGGCCCCACAGCGGCGGCGGCGGCGACGGGAGCGGGGCCTGAGGGGACAGCGAGGGGGTTCGCGGAGCCGAACGTGGCGGGAACAGACGCCCTGCGATTGGCTGAGCCGGTGCCGCCTTGGGCTGCGATTGGCTGGCCCGGCGGCACTTCGGGCTGCGATTGGCTGGGGCTGGTCCGGCGCTGGGCTATAAATACCATGCGCGGCGCGCGGAGGGTGTCAGTTCGGCGGAGCCGCTGCGGTGGCTTTGGCAGCTGCAGGTTCGCGATGGGACCCCCGCGGCTGCCGATCCGGGGAGCCCCGGTGAGCCTCGACGCGACTGCCGTGTCTGCCGGGGCCTGGGGCCGGCCGTGCCCAGTTCTTTCTGCTGCGCCCTGCTGGGCTCGGGCCGCTGGAGGGCGGTGCGGGGCCTGGAGCGGCGTAGGTGGACCCGGCTGCTGCTGCCGCCGTCCGGGGAGAAGCTCTTCCATGGTTTTTGGATTTATAGTAGTGTTAAAAGCACCGGGAACAAAGCTCTTCTTTCTTTTTTCTTTTTTTTTTTTTTTGTTTCAAATAATAACGATTTTCTTATTTTTTATATTGCTTGGTATTTTGCTCGTTTTATTCCATTAATTTGGTTTTGCGTTTTTACTAGATAGGTGATGTTAATTCCGTAAAGGTTGTGGGGCTGGGGCTGGAACAGCGGTTGTGAGGCCAGGGGGGACATCAAGCCCCAGGATGTGGAATAAGGAATTTGGGATCTTGAGTCAGGCCCTAACCAATGTGGAGCCATGGAAGTGCTGGGGCTGGAGCTGGATAGATCCCATGGGAAGAGGGGATGGAGCTGCAGCTCCAGGGCTGCAGGTGGTGCCTGGGGGGTTGTCAGCCCTTGCTCAGTGGTGCTAAGCAGAGGCTGAGGGGGCTCTGAGGGCTCCAGGGCCTGAGAACCAGCCCAGTGGCACTTTTTGGGATGGGGAACCAGGGGCCCAGCAGCCACTCCCAGCCCCTGGTGCTGCCTGGGGGAGGTGAGGGGGGCTTTGGGCAAGTGCTGGAGTGACACCCGGGGGGAGGTTCATGTCGAAGTTCAGATCTCACGTGTCCCCAGAGCTGGGATCCCTTGGGGTGGTGTGACAGCTCCTCAAGACATTGAAGTGATGACAGTAAGTGACTTGTGGCCTTCCCAACAGCCCCGGGCTGCAGCCAGAAGCAGGAGCAGCTTTAGCTGGAGGCAGTGGGAAGCTGAGGAGCTGGAGCTGAGGCAGCAGAGCTGGAGGAGACAGAAATATGGTAGGGCTGGGCTGAAACCACTGTGGGGCTGGAATAGGGACTGTGGAGCTGTAGGTGGAGTAAGGATTGTCAGTCTGGGGCTGGAATATGGGCTCAAGAGCTGAGCTGAAACCACAGAGCTAGAGCTGAAACAAAGATCCTGCCTCGAGCAGCAGGAGCACTGCTGGGGAGATGCGAAGGCGCAAGTGAAACTGCAAAGCTGGCCAGGAAATAAAGCTTGTGGGAATGAAGCTGAAATCCCTGGGGCTGGGATCACTGTTCCATTGGGATAGAGACTGCAGGTCTGGGAAGTGACTGCAGGATGGTTCAAACACTGGAGGGCTGGAAGTGGAATAAAGATTGCTGGGCTGGGGTAGGAATGTGTATTCCAGACGTGGAGGTGAAACCTCACACCTGGAGCCAAAAAGAACAACCTGCCCTTTGAACCTGGAGCAGCTGCACCTGGCGGAGTTGAAGAAATGCAGATGTGCAGCTGGAAGAGCAGAGCTGGCAGTGAAATAAAGCTTGTGGGTCTGGAGCTGAAATCACTGGGGCTGGGAAAGGGACTCTAGGGCTGGAGCTGAAATCAGTGTAGGGCTGGGATATTGCCTGTGGCATGGGCTTAGAACCTGTAGGGCTGTAATTCAAACCACTGTAGGGCTCAGTTATTGACGATGGGGAGGGCTTAGGGACTGTAGGGCTGGGATATTGACTATGGGGCCGGTTTAGAGGCTGTAGGCCTGGAGCTGAAATCATTAGGGCTAGGATGGTGTCTATGGGGTGGGCTTACATACTGCGGTCCCCTGGCACCGCTCCAGGCACCACACCGGCCTCCAGCGGCCCGAGCCCAGCAGGGCGCAGCAGAAAGAACTGGGCACGGCCGGCCCCAGGCCCCGGGACACCGCCGGCCCCAAGCCCCGGCAGACGCGGCAGTCGCGTCGAGGCTCCCCAGCGCTCCCCTGATCAGCAGCCGCGGGGGTTCGTCGCATCGCGAACCTGCAGCTGCCAAAGCCACCGCAGCGGCTCCGCCGAACTGACACCCTCCGCGCGCCGCGCATGGTATTTATAGCCCAGCGCCGGACCAGCCCCAGCCAATCGCAGCCCGAAGTGCCGCCGGGCCAGCCAATCGCAGCCCAAGGCGGCACCGGCTCAGCCAATCGCAGGGCGTCTGTTCCCGCCACGTTCGGCTCCGCGCCCCCCGCTGTCCCCTCAGGCGCCGCTCCCGTGGCCGCCGCCGCTGTGAGGCCGATCCCGCCCGCTCCCGGCGTGTCCCCGGGAGAGCTCTGGGGCCGATCCCGCCCGCTGCCGGCGTGTCCCCGGGAGAGCTCTGGGGCCCATCCCGCCCGCTGCCTGCGTGTCCCCGGGAGAGCTCTGGGGCCCATCCCGCCCGCTGCCTGCGTGTCCCCGGGAGAACTCCCGGGCCGATCCCGCCCGCTGCCGGCGTGTCCCTGGGAGAGCTCCCGGGCCGATCCCGCCCGCTGCCGGCGTGTCCCCGGGAGAGCTCTGGGGCCGATCCCGCCCGCTGCCGGTGTGTCCCTGGGAGAGCTCCCGGGCCGATCCCGCCCGCTCCCGGCGTCTGCCCGCTTCCCTGGGAGAGCTCCCGGCCGGAACATGAACTGGGAGCTCCCGACCGCCCTTCCCGCGGCCCAGCAGCACCTGCCGGGGCTGCGGTAGCGGGACCACTGCTCCGCCGGCTCCCAAAGCGGCCGCAGCGGGAGCGACGCCTCAGCGGGTGGCGGGGCCAGGCTGAGGTCTGAGCTCGCAGTGAAAGGGCGGCTTTGATGGGACAGGGCGGGGAGAGGCGGGCGGGGATTGATGGGGCTCGGAACCTGTGAGGCTGCGACCCAGGGAGCGCTGGGCACTGAGCTGGGCGGAGCCAGGGCCGCTTGAACGGTCCGCGGTCGCTCCAGGTGCCGCTCCCGAGACACCCGTTCCCTTTCCGGACCCTTTCGTGCCCAGGTCCCGGCCAAAAGGCCCCCGTAGAGCCCCTATCGGAGCGGCCCATCGGTACCCGGGGCGGGGAGGGGCGTAGCCGGCAGCCCGGGAGTGGTTCCGGGTCGCAGAGGCGGATTTTGCGGTGGCACCGAGGACCGGGGAGCGGCGCTGACATGGTGGGGAGGGGGACCGGCGATGGGGAGCGGGGAGGGCGCGCAGAGCCCCCGGCGGGCTCTGATCGCCTCTCTCCCCGCAGCGGTTCCGCTTCTGCGGGGACTTGGACTGCCCCGACTGGGTGCTGGCCGAGATCAGCACCCTGGCCAAAATAGTTGAGTGTCCGCACCCCGCGCGTCCCCCTGTCCGCCCCCCGCCTGCTCCGGGCCCGCTGCTCACCCTCCTTCTCCCCCGCAGTCCTCGGTGAAGCTGAAGCTGATCTGCGCCCAGGTGCTGCGGGACCTGCTGGGGGAGGCAATCGAGGTAAGTGTGGGGCTACCACAGTGTTTCAACGCTACACTGGCATAATCAGCAACATTAATTAATCTCGTGTTTTTCATGCGAGCCTCAGCGTTAAGAACGCTACCGGCCTCTACTAATAGTAATGATCTGCATAGCAAGTGTTACTAGTGTTAATATTTAGGTAAGAATTGTTAGTGTTAACACTGGTAGTGAGTGTGGTAGCTGGTGTTTACGGTGATGCTCTGCTCTCCCACAGTATGACAAGATCCTGAAGCTGACCTCGGATGCAAAGTTAGGTGAGCACCGCTGTCCTTACCAGGATCCCCCGATGGGCAGCAATCCATCTGGGGTGCCTTCCCAAGGTGACGGAGCTCACCCTCCACCCGTCTGCAGAGTCAGGGGACGTGAAGGCCACCATCGCTGTCCTCGGCTTCATCCTCTCGAGTGCAGCCAAGCACAATGTCGACAGCGAGTCTCTGTCAAGTGAGCTGCAGCAGCTGGGGCTGCCCAAAGGTAGGGGAAACCCTCCAGGTGGCACCATGAGCCAGCCCTGGGGGGGTGTTACTGACAGTTCTTCACACCCAGACGGAGGGCAGGCTGGCTGCTGTGCTGTCCTCCATCACCTCCCTTCTGTGCCATCGATCCCTGGGGGCTCCTCAGGTGGGGTTTGGCAGCTGCATGTGTGGTGTGAGCAGCGGGGTTCTTGTCTTGTCTCCCCTCCCGAGCAGAGCATGCCAGCGGGCTGTGCCGGTCCTACGAGGAGAAGCAGAGCCCTCTCCAGGACAGGTTCAGGGCCTGCAGCCTGCGAAGTGAGTGGGGTGTTGTGTCTGAACAGGGGTGTGGGGGTCAGGGTCAGTCACCCTGCCGGAGCGAGCCGCGGTGCTGACACCGTCCCACTGCTCACCCTAGTGAGCCAGCTGGGCTCCGTGCACTGGCGGGTGGATTACACCCTCAGCTCCAGCGAGCTGCAGGAGGTCAACGAGCCCGTGGTGCACCTGACCTTCAACGTGCAGGACAGCGAGGGTGAGAAGATGACGGCTGTCCCTGTGACGCTCTCGGCCAACAAGTTCCGCGTGCTGCTGGCGGGTGAGGCACCAGGAGGGGCGGCAGCGGGGACGTGCTGGAAGGGATGCTGCGATACCGGCAGCTCCCGCACATCTCCGTCCTGTCTCCGCAGAGCTGAAGCAGGCGCACAGCCTGATGAACACCCTTCTCTGAGGAGCCGGAAAAGGGCCATGGCGGGAGGCTGCCACACTGAGTTGTGGGACCAGAGTGGTGCTCCTGGCTGGGGAGGAGGACGTTTCGGGACGTGCTCTCCGGCTTTCCGGGGGTTCCTCGGGGCAGCTCCAATAAAGTCCCAGTGACAAAGCCGAGTCGTGTGCCGCTGTGTCCGCGCGTTGTGCAACATCTCCGGCGGCGGGACCACAACCTCCGGGATCAGCGCGCAGCCAATGGGAGCGCGCTCCGCCCGCGGCGCAGCCAATGGGGGCGGGCGGTGCCCACAGGCGGCGGCAGCGGCGGCGGGTTCGGGCTGCGCTGTGGTGCCGCGGCCATGCCCGAGTGCCCGGAGCTGCACCTGGCCGGGCGCTTCATCAACGGCGTCTGTGGAGCGCTGGTGTTCGCGGGCGGCGTGGAGCGCTCGCCGGTGGGCCGCGGCCCCGAGGTGCCCTTCCGCAGCGAGGCCTACCGCATCTCGGCCATCGCCCGGGGCAAGGAGCTGCGCTTGACGCTGAGCGCGCTGGACCCCGCCGCCGCCTCCCCCCCGCCGCAGGATCTCGTGTTCCGCTTCGGCATGTCGGGCTCGTTCCGTCTGTGCCCCGCCGCCGAGCTGCCCCGCCATGCCCACCTGCGCTTCCTCACCCGCGAGAGCCCCCCCCGCGCCCTCTGCTTCGTGGACCCCCGGCGCTTCGGCTCCTGGCGCCTGGGGGACGCGTGGCAGCCGGAGCGCGGGCCCTGCGTCGTTTCCGAGTACCAGGCCTTCAGGTGAGCTTCCCGAGGAATGGCCCCTGAGAGGTTTTGGCTGCTTTTCCTGCACGGACACGTCCAGGTGGCTCTTTACGCCCCGTGCTCTCTTGCAGGGAAAATGTGCTGAAGAACCTGGATGACAGGGCTTTTGACAAGCCCATCTGCGAGGTGCTCCTAAACCAGAAGTACTTCAATGGGATTGGGAATTACCTGCGTGCTGAGATCCTGTACAGGTAAGGTGGGTTGAGCACCCACTGACCTGACACGGAGGTTTAGTGTCTTAGGAGTTTGCTGGAGCTTGACAGCTCCGCGGCTATGCCAGCTGTGCCTCCTCACCTGGTAGACGCTGGAAGTGCCAGAACCGCGGCTTCAGGCTTGTGTGTAACTCTCTCAGGTTGAAGATCCCTCCCTTTGAAAAAGCTCGGACCGTGCTGGAGGCCGTGAAGGATCAGGAGCAGGAGAGGAGGAAGGTGGGGAATACCAGGTGCTTTCACAGGCTCAGCAAGCAGGAGGATTCCCGACAGATGCCATAAGCAGGGATTCAGTTACCTGTGGCCCTTTGTGATGAGCTCCGCCAGTTTTCTGCCCTAAGGAAGTCTACAGGTGTTTTTGGGGTGGGCGAAGAGGAAGAGGTGAGGGAAACAAACACCTTGCAAGCTTAAAATCTCCAAGGGGAAGGCTGCAGTAAAGCCCGAGGCTGATTGTGTGGCCTCAAGGGAGAGGAAGTGGCCGTTTTAAAGAAGCCTGAAAACAAACTGCACGACCTGCTGCTGGTGTTTGTGTGTCAGCCCTCTTCCATGTCATTGTGTGGTGAGCTCAGGGCTGTCATGTGTGGAGAGTGTGGCAGCTCATCCTCCAGAGGGCAAGAAACAGGGAAGAAGATGGGAGGAGAGAACCCGAGGAGGCAGAGGTAGCTGGCGGGTGACTTCTCTGCCCTTCTCCATCCCTGCAGGATCCTTCCCTGACGCTGAGCAAGAAGGTGAAGCTGAAGCAAGAGAATCCGGATCTCCTGGAGCTGTGCCACAACGTGCCCATGGAGGTCATCACGGCAGGTGAGGGGTCAGGACAGGCACCTGGGGGACGGGGCTGGCACGGAGGCCGAGGCTTTGCATTCAGCACCAGGAGGTTTGGGGGGACACCCTGACACGGTGCTCATGGCTTCTGCTCTGATTCTGTCCTTTCCCTGTCTCCCCTTCCAGACAAGCAGCTCTTTGACCCCGAGCACTCGGATAACTACGCTGCCTTCAAGAACTGGCTGCAGTGTTACCTGGTGCCTGGCATGAGCTCCCTGCGGGACCGCAGTGGCAGGACCATATGGTTCCAGGTGGGAGCCTGGGGCTGCTGCCCCAAACCCCTCCTCCGAGGGGACCTGGGCCTGTTTTCTGCTTGCTGAGACTGTGTGGCTGGGGTTCTCCCTCTCCATCGAGCTGCTGGGCATGGAGGTCACAAGGACCACGTGTGGTGGGCAGCCAGCGGAGCAGATGGAGGGGACAGGGGAGTTTGGGTGATCTGGCAGCCCCGTTCTTCCCTCCTGTGCCCTGCGCTTGGGGCCTGGCAAGTACAGGGATTGATGGCAGAGTCCCCACGGCACAGGGCAGGCAGAGCCAGCCCGACTTCCCTGCCTTCCCAGGGAAATGTGGCTGTTTCCCTGTCACTGCGATGGCTGCAGGACGGAGAAGGGGCAGGGATTCTGCTGCTGCTGCCTGCAGAGTGACTGCACCCCAGTCAATGAATGCTCTGTCCCTTCCTTACAGGGAGAGCCTGGCCCCATGGCTCCCAAAGGTGAGTGTGTCTCTGCTTCCTCTGGGACCCACTCTGGGAGGGCTGGACATGGGAAAACCCTGTTCTTGCTGTGCAGCACAGGAGCAAAGCCGTTCTCTCTGGGGTGCTGACAGGCCTGTGACAGTCATTGGCACCAAGGGACACAACCCCATTGTCCCCAAGGCTTCCTCCCAGCATCCCAACCTGCCTGGTGGCAGCTGTTGGATGGTTTTTCATCCTCACATCAGCCAGGACAGCATCCCTGCAGGGTCACTGTGCCATGGCCTGTCCCTGGCACAGTGACAGGCCACCCCTGGGGTGCAGGCTCAGCCTCATCCCCTCCTCACCCCACCTAACCCGGGCACATCCTCTCCTAAAGGGCAGCGACCCCGCAGGACATCCCGCAAGAAGAGCCCTGAGCTCAAGGCAGAGCCCGAGGAGCCGACCCAGAAGGTGAGCAGCTCTGTGGCCGTGCCTGGCTGTCCTGTTCTCTGTGCCTTGTTCGGGCTGCTCATGTATTCCTGGTGATGATGATCCTACGGGGAAGTTTCTCATCTTGGTGCTCCAAGGACGCTTCTGCCGCTAAGCTCCAGCTTTGGTGCCCACCCAGGTCACCCCCCGTGCCTCGAAACGGCGTCACAGGGCTGCAGCGAACCCCCCAAAGTCAGAGAAGGAGAAGAAGGTAGAGGAGGAGAAGAAGGAAAAGGAGAAGGAGAAGGAAGAGGAGGCTGATGAGCCGAGGAAAGGCCGTGCTCGCGGGAGGAGGAAAAAAATTGCTGCTCCAGCCTTGCCTGAGCCTGAGGTGCCTCCGAGCGTCAGGAGAAGCCGCCGGACATCTGCCCGCAGGGGCACAGGTGAGACTGGCAGCCCCTTTGGTGCCCAGGTGGGGGCTGTGGGAGAGCTCGCTCGTGGCCAGGGCACTGAGGGGTGCCAGAATGCAGGAGAGGAGCCCACGGCGCAGAGCCAGGTACCTTCTCACCCTCTGACTCCTCACTCCCCTCTCCCTTCTCCAGGTGCAGCCCCTGCCGTGTGAGTGTCACCCACTGCCACCTCCTGAGGGGCATTTATGGGGCCAAGAGGAGCTCAGGGAGGGCCTGGCCACAGACCGGGGTTTGTGCTGGGAAAATGGAGCTGGTCCGTGTCTCTGCTCACACTTGCTGCTGCTGCGTCCTGCCGGTGATGGGGCTTTTTCCTGCTGTCCACAGGCATTTGAGGGGAAAAAAGGGCCAGGACCACGTTGTGCTGGACTCAGAGTCTTCCTTCTCCCTCTTCCCTTTCTGGCTGATGATCCAATCACTGTTTTTAGCTGACTAATAAAGTATTTTGTGTAGAAATCACCTGTGCATGCCTTTTCATGCTAAGGATAAATCCCTTTGTGCCCAGCCTTTTCCCCAGGGAGGCTGGAGCAGATTTCCCCTTCACCTCATCCCCCCAAAATAAAGGTAAACTCTGCCTCCCCAGTCCCAGGAGTGAGATCCTGCTTAGGCAGACACTAAAGGAGCGACTCCAACAAAGCCCCTGGGAGGAGGCAGGTCAGTGCAGTGACCTGGAAACAAGAAAACAGGCTGGAGCTTGTTTTTGCATAATTCTCTTGATTTTTTTGTGTTTCCTCATCTGCAAGGGCAGCGCAAGGGGCAGGCAGAGGGAGAAGGGAAGGAGTGGAGTGTGTTTTTTACTCACTTCTGGACAAGATGAAGGCTGAGACACAGGAGTCCCTGTGGAAGCTGCTGCTCCCCAAACCCCAGGGCCACCAGCCTGTCTGCACCTCTGTCCACACTTCAGTGAGCTCAGAACTCACTCAGGACCACCCACCCTGGCTGGGCAGTGGGCAGCCATCCTCCTTCCCTGAGAAGTGGGGTTGTTCAGGCACTGCTCTCCAACAGCTGGGTACAGGACATGGGGACACTGCCCTTCCTTGGACAACTCTTGGGATCGGGGACAGCTCAGCGTGCAATTTGAGCTCACGATGGCTGTCCAGGTGGCTGCAGCAGCAGCGAGGGCCGGGTTTGGTGTCAGCGGCTCAGGACCAGGAGCACGGAGAGCACGCAGAAGGGGGTGAAGGAAAGCCTCAGGCCCCGTTGCTCCAGCGACAGCTCGCCCTGCACAGCCGGACGCTCCAGGAGGTCACAGCTTGGAGGGGGGAAAGCACAAAGCTGAAGGGACTGATCTCCATCCCCACACACCCCCAGCCCTCTGGCATGGACTTACAGCATCGCCTTCTTCACAGGGAGGGAGGTCTGGAGCCAGGCGGTGACCGTGCTGCCGTGGGCCTCGTAGAGCCGAACCACCAGAGCCTCGGGTCTGTCCTCAGCCTTTGGGGGAGTTCAGGCACGTGAGACAGGCACAGCCTCTCCAGCAGGAGTTGTTGCACTCAGCTGAGCCTGAGCACCACTCAGTGTGGGTGAAAGAGCTCAACAACAGCACCTTAACCCCCGTGGCTCCCCTCCTCTACCCAGCACCTGCCTGCTTGACAGTCTCCAGCACGACGGCAGGGGAGCTGACGGAAAAGGCGCTCCAGGCTGGGCACGGAGCACCGCTGGCCGGGAGTGCGTGGAGGGGGAAATTCAAGTTGTAGGCTTGCTGAATCACACCAGCCTCCTGGAAGGAACCTGCAGCACAAGAACCTCTGCATGCACAGCCGGAGACACGCTCAGCCCAAGGCTCGCTGGAGCATCTGCCACCCCGCGTGTCCCCAGCTCTGATGTCACTCACCCCGATGAGGCATCACAGCGTAGGTGAACTGGTGGTGCCCGATGTCTGCCGTGGCATCAGGGGACTTGGGGGCTCTCAGCCTAAGGCAACGTGAGGTTAGTGAGAGCAGTCCCCTGGCAGCACCCACTGTCACACCGAGCAGAGCCAGAGCACGGTGACAACACAACTGCTTCCCTTGCTGCCTCGAGGCAAACACGCAACAGCAAACAGACCCTGGACAGTCCCAGAAGCTAAAAAACTGGGATGTCTTCCCATGAAAATTGTGGCTGACAGAATCAAACCAAAATACAGGGTTTCTTTTAGTTTTGTGTGCAGCCATAACGTTAACACTCCTGCTCCTTTCCTTGCCTTAAAACGCCCATCTTGGGCTATGTTTTGGTTAGCAACAGCAAAGCTGCCTACTACAAATACGAATCCGATCTCTCCTGCATTATCTTTGAGCACAGCTCACAGGAAGCTGTTCTAATTGACTAAAATAATCTAAGTCAGCCAAATTCTCGGATGACAGCCACCCACCAGACTATTTCCTTGTTAACTGAGGTCACTTAGGACCAGGCGTTGCCTTGACTTCCAAGAGACGCCTCAGAGGGCAGAGTCCCCGCAGCAGCTCCCCCCTCACCCACCCCTAACTCACAGGGAGAGGTTGAGGATGTTCCCGTGGGCTGAGGCCCCGTATTTGCAGTCGTTCAGCAGAGCCACCCCAAAGCCGTGCTCGGAGAGGTCCAGCCACTTGTGAGCCCACACCTGCAGCAGGTACCAAGGGACGTGTTCACCACGGGGAGCTGCTGCCCAGAGCAGGAGCAGCCGGGCCCTGGGAGCAGCTCCCCTCTCACCTCGAAGCGAGCCCAGTCCCAGGATGTGTTCCAGTGCGTCGGCCGCTGCAGGTGCCCGAACTGGATCTCGTAGGTGGCGTTTGTGCTCCGGACCTGCACAGGGAACTCCACCTTCAGGAACTTGTGAGCTTCCTTCCACTCGACCTAAATGTGGCAGCAGAAGGATGTCACTGACACAGGCACAGACTGCATTTCTCGTGTCCCGGCGTGCAGCAGCCAGTCCACGTCAGCTACAACACAAACACACCAGAGCCCCGACATGGATGAACTGATGGGTGCCTCTTCCACCCCTGTCCCTTGGGACTGCCACCCTTGGGCTGCTTTCTGCAGAGGGGACAGGCAGCAGGGGACTCCAGGGAAGGAAACAGGGAGGGGGGGTATAATTCAGGCACAATAATAATAATAATTCAGCTCCCCAGTTCCCCCACCGACAGGATGTTAGTGTCACACAGCAGCCACGGGCCAAACCTGGGTCAGGAAGCGGAGGTATGGGCACGCGGCATCCAGGATGATCTCCTGGGTTAAGGTGCTGCTCTTCCCCACCCGCATGGAGAACCTCGCACTTCCCCGCAGGCCCCCAGCCGAGGTGATTTCCAGAGGCTTCAGCAGCGTTGTCACCAGCTTCCTGGAGAAAGGAATGAAGGCAAAGACAGCCTCAGCCTGGCAGATCCAGGTTCCCAAATCCCAATCCAGCCACACGGCAGGCACGCGCTCCTCCTGAGTGAATGCTCTCCTACAGCCAGGACTGACAGGGAAAAAGGCAAAACCCAAGTGCTGCACGCACTGCTCCTCTACCTGGTTTGCAAGTGATAATCCATCACATCCCAGGCGTCCCAGTAGAGGGGAACATCATCAAACAGTGCAAACTGGTTGGCATAGCAGCCACCTGGGACGGACTCTCTGCAAGTGGAGCAGAGGAACAGCAGCATCAGAAGGACTGGCAGCGAGGACAGGTACACAGTGACGAGTGTTGGGAGCGGTTTGAGGAGCTCAGGGCCAGGAACGGGGTGACAGTGGGTGACACAGACCTGCCGCAGTCCAGCAGCCGAAGCGAGGTCAGGCGCCCCATGGCGTCCAGGCAGACAGCAATTATCCCATTCTCCATGGTAACGGAGCCATCCTCCTTGGGAAAAGGCCACAAACAGGAGTCACAGACCCACCCCTGCGGGAGCTGAGCACCTCCAAGGCAAATTCAGCATCTGCACTCCTTGGATTTCTCCTCAAACGCCTGACGTGGGGAGCACAGACCTGAGGGAATCTGCCTCGTCCTTACCTGTTTCCTCACTGCCACCGGCTGAGGAGGCACAGGTGGCTCCTGCACTAGGGCATAGCCCACGCTGGGGACTGTCACCAGAGCTGGAAAGCAAAGAGGTTCTGTTCCAACACTCAGCCCAGCCTGAACCTTCAGTCACACAGCTGTGCTGCCCTGCTGCTCCCATGTCAGATCTACCACCTCCTCCCACGCCCTCCTCTTCTCCAGGCAATCTTCAGGGGACTTTATCTCCTTTCAAGTTGCCCAAAGAACAAACAGTCAATAAAACCCTCCCCAGGGCAGGGAGAGGCAGAGGATTGCCCTGTCACCTATCTCTGCCCCCATAAGGAATTCTGATAGAGGAGTTACTCCCAGGTCAGACGTACCCAAAGTCTCTGCTCCGTCCGGCCCAGGCCTGGAGATCACCTCGGTGCGTTCCCAGGGCAACGTGTTCAGCACCAGGGTGCTCTGGGTGCCCCGTGCCTCGGGCTGCAGCAGATCCCTGCACAGGGACTGCACAGCTTCCTCCTGCAGCTCAGCACCGGCCCTGCGGATCTCTGGGCAATAAAAGGGCCTGAGTTGGATCTGGGAGAGCTCCTGGCACTCCCCGTGCAATGTACACACACACTCACACTATCTCCTCCCAAGCTACAATTGCTAATTTTCAAAAATTATTATTAACTATTAGTACGTAATTCGAGTGTATAATTATTCTGAACTTTGCTATTACGAGATTACAACGAGCTGTGCCAGCTCAGCTGGAAAATTCTGGTTAACAACGCTCCTGCAAGCACCCCTGGGCAGGCAGAAACAAACCTTGGTGGGAGTCTATCCAGAAGAAACAGAAAAGTGAATAAATTGGGACGGTTCTCAATCCCTTGGCTCTCTGCTAATTTAACCCTATTTCAGACCTGCCTGCCCTGGCAGTCCGGGGTTGGAACCTCCGCAGCCTCACCAGGCAGGACCCAGTGTGCTCCCTGCTCACCTGTGTAGTATTTCAGGGCATCCTCAACCACGAGCTGGATGCAGCTGCCTGGCAGGACATCGTGGAACTGGTTGAGCAGCAACAACCTAAAAAAGCAGAGAGCAGAAACCAGGGAAGGAAGCGGCCAAGAGCACCGGATTTGTGTGGGCTTAGAACGAGCTCTTCTCTCAAACAAGAGCCCTGTTTGCAAGACAGACAAACTCAATAACTGTTCCTTATTCCCCCATCACCCAACGCCCCAGAGAAAATTATTTTTTCCACAGCATCCTTTAAATCCCCTTATGCTAGGACTTGTCAGCTGTCATCTTAGCAAACCACAACCATGAGTTATTTGTTTTTATCCCTCAGGGCTACCAGAATACGTTGTATCACAAGCTCAAACAAGTCAAAACTGGGGAGGAATGAGCTTTGGTAGGAAATGAAGCTTCCAGACAGCCGAGCAGTGAGGGTTTGGAGTTATCTTTCAACAGGAGAATCAAGCAAAGCAGCGATTCTTCCCAGGTAGGCTCCTGATCAGTTTATGGAGGGGTTATGCACACGCAGTGCTGCAGCACTGAGCTGTCCCCCAGTCCCACCAGTGCTCCCACACCCCCTCACCTCCAGAGCCGCTGGAGCTGGCTGGCAGGGTACTGGAATGCGCCGTCCCGAGCCACAGCCAGGGCGCTGAGCACTTCCACGTCGTGGAGAATTCGCTCGCATTCCCGATTCCCCTTCTTTATCTGGTGCCAGTCAAGGACGGAAGGAAGACGCTCAGGAAATGGGCAGCTGGGAGTGGATCTCAGAACCCCAGCCCCGGTGCAGGAAGGTTGGTTGCTTGCAGGTGTTGTGAGTTTGCACAGCCCCCTTGCCCAGGAGCAGGAGCCTCACCTGGGCCTGGGTGGTGTAGGTGCCGTTGTGCAGCTCCAGGAAGAGCTCTCCCACCCAGGTGCACAGCTGGGATGATTCCTTCTCCAAGACAGAGAAGACCTGGTCAGGAGTGGACATCTGCACCCTGCGGGATGGACACACAGACAGTGACGAGCTGGGAAGGAGCCTGTGACATGGCTGATGGCACATCCGGGCTGGAAAGGTGACAGGGCTCAGAAACTGCAGCACAGCCACACACAGCATTCCCGTTACCCCTCCTCAGGAACTGCCGCACAGCCACACACAGCATTCCTGTCATCCTTCCTCAGGAACTGCAGCACAGCCACACACAGCATTCCCATCACCCCTCCTCAGGAACTGCCGCACAGCCACACACAGCATTCCCGTCACCCCTCCTCAGGAACTGCAACACAGCCACACACAGCATTCCCGTCACCCTTCCTCAGAAACTGCAGCACAGCCACACTCAGCATTCCCGTCACCCTTCCTCAGAAACTGCAGCACAGCCACACACAGCATTCCCGTCACCCCTCCTCAGGAACTGCAACACAGCCACACACAGCATTCCCCTCATCCTTCCTCAGGAACTGCAACACAGCCACACACAGCATTCCCCTCATCCTTCCTCAGGAACTGCAACACAGCCACACACAGCATTCCCGTCACCCCTCCTCAGGAACTGCCGCACAGCCACACACAGCATTCCCGTCACCCCTCCTCAGGAACTGCAGCACAGCCACACACAGCATTCCCGTCACCCCTCCTCAGGAACTGCAACACAGCCACACACAGCATTCCCCTCATCCTTCCTCAGGAACTGCAACACAGCCACACACAGCATTCCCGTCACCCCTCCTCAGGAACTGCAGCACAGCCACACACAGCATTCCCGTCACCCTTCCTCAGAAACTGCAGCACAGCCACACACAGCATTCCCCTCACCCTTCCCCTGCCCCTGTCCTGCTCCCCTGTGACCCTGCTCCTCTCCTGTGGACATTCCCCAGACAGTCACTGACCACCAGGCACAGCTGCTGTGCTGCCCGTTCACCCCACGGCTCTGCTGAGGGGCCACCAGCAGCCCATGGATGCCCTGTGGACCTGTTCTTACGGCTCTTGATGATGGAAAGACTCCATCCCCCTGAAAATCCTTCCCAGCCCTCTGCTTGCCCATCTCCCTGCCCTTCTCCCTTTCTTTTGGCACTGTGGAAGGCTAGGCCTGGCTCAGAGCAAATGCCCCTGCCAGGAGAGAGGATGGGAGCTCTCCTCTCACCTGGGCAGCCCATCTGTGTCACTCATTCTTTTCATCCTGTCCAGCATGTTCTGCGTGGGTCCCCCTCCTCCGTCTCCGAAGCCGAAGAGGAACACGCTGTGGTTCACACGGCCTTTGTCCTTGTTGTTCTTCACTGTTTTCAGCACCTGGAGGGATTTTTGGGCAGCTGCAATCCCCTGGTGCCCAGCCCCAGCCCCATGGCTCCATACAAGAAAGCCAGGTGAATTTTTAGGGTGCAAAGCCAAGTTTTGCTCTTCTTCCCCAGCCCAAAGTGCCTAAATCAGGCACAGGCACATCTTGGAGTCGGGTACCCCAACAGCCTCTGTCCAAAAATGCTGCCAGATATCCCATTCCCCTCTCCCAGGAGCCTCACACCCGGCCTCACCTGGCTGGCACTGCCCTTCACGTGCAGGCCTGGCAACCTCACTCACCTCCTCCACTCGCGCGTGCATCCCATAGGAATCGCCAGGGGGGAAATGGGTCAGGACCTGGGAACCGTCGATGCCTTCCCAGAAAAAGGTGTGGTGCTGGAGGGGAGAGAGAGGAAAATGTGAAATGGGGAGAAAGGAGAGAAAGGAAAATGTGGAGCACAAGAGACGGACATTTCAGGGCCTCTTTGGGATTCAAACCGGGCCTTCACTTTCTCTCCAGGGAGGTGCAGGATGGATCAGTTCAAGGAGAGGACAATAACAAGGAATGCCACGAGGGCAGGGGCTGGATTTGCTGTCTGTTGGACCTGCACACAGGTCACAGCTTCCCATCTGGAAGCAGAGGGAATATCTAGGCCAGGGGCCTGGTTGGGATCTCTAACCATGTCCTTCCTCTCTCCTGAAGCCTGACAGGACATCACTGCCACCAAAACCTGGTGGCTCGTGGAAGCAGAGCCTGTGTCAGCTGAGCTGAACGACTGTGGAACCAGCAGGCCCAGCCCTGCAGAGGACTCCAGCACCCACACATCCATCCCCTGGGAAGAGGGGAAGCACAGCTCACCGGGAAGGAGTTCACCAAGTTCCAGCTGAGCTTCTGCGTGAGGAAGCGCCGGATGCCACAGCCACGCATCAGCTGGGGCAGCTGGGCCGAGTATCCAAAGGTGTCCGGCAGCCAGAACTGGGAGCACGGGTGACAGGAGCAGAGGGACAAGGACACACACAGGTCAGGCCAGCCTCACACAGAGCAAGGGGTGGAGGGAGACGGTGTGCAAGGAAGGTGTGAGGGAAAAGAACCTCTGAGCAGAGCCGGCCAAACTGCTCCTGGAAGAACCTCTGTCCCTGGAGAAATTGCCGCACCATGGACTCGCCGCTGGGCAGGTTCCCGTCCTGGGGGAAGGCACAGGGGGTCGGTGAGGAAAGCCAAGGAGAGATCTTGTGAGACCCCCATTCCCACCCACCTGACCTGGCAGATCGTGGGGAGAACCTGTAAGGGGCTCAGCAGAGGGAAAAAGGAGAAACACACTAGGGAGTCCCACACTAGGGAGTGCAATGCTCCTTTTTCAGGAAATTATTTGTGAGATTTGTGTTTTTGCTGGCCTGGACACTTCAGACAGCTGCCGTATCTAGGCCTGGAGACCATCACAAAGCAGCCAGGCTCAGCAAAGGCTCTGCTCTCCCCTGCAATGTCAGGCCCGGTCCCAGAGGGTGGCACAAGGAGGGTGTGGCGAGCCAGGCTCACCATGCTACTCACCATTTCCACCCAGGTGCCTCCGACAGGAATGAACTGTCCCTTGGCCACGAAGTCCTGGATCCGGGCATAGAGCCCAGGGTACCAGCTCCGCACCCACTCAAACTGCTGCGCCTGCCGGAGCACAGGGGTCAGCCCCAGCTCCCCCCACGCCCCAGCCCTTCTCTCTGCAACACTTCTGGCCGTCCCCCCATCTCCTTCTGCTGGAGAAGCATCACGCCACGAGCAGAGGAGGGGTGTCCAGAGGGAGATCGCTCACCTGGGAGCAGGCGAAGGTGAGCTCTGGGTTGTGCTCCATCAGCTGCACCACGGTGACCCAGCTGCGGGCGCACTTACGGATGGTCTCCTCATAGGGCCACAGCCAGGCTGCAGGGACAAGCACAGCCCGTGGTTATTACCTAACACAAGCTCCTCACAGAGCTGGAACCCCTCTGGAACCCCTCCTGGAATGGGAAATCGAGGGGTGAAGCCCAACAGGTGGCCGACAGCAGGCTGTAATCCATCCCTCATCCCAGCCCCATCGGTGTTCCAAAGGGCACAGCCAGCCAGACCCACATTCCCACATTGCCTCGGTGACAAACCCGCTGTGTGGCAGCACAGAGCTCCCCTGCCCTTCTCTCAAGACACAGTACCCTGTGCCTGGAGCCCGAGAGCAGCCTGTTCTCCCCTCAGGCAGCACACCCTGGCCTCCAGGTGAGAGGAGAGGGAGCTGCTCTCACCAGAGTCGATGTGGCAGTGCCCCACGGCATGGACGGTGTGCTGGCTCTGGCCGTTCCTCTGGCTGAAGATGGCTGCAGCCAGGTCCCGCGCAGCGGGGAAGGTGGAGGGGTCCATAACATCACACACGTTGATCATCTGGTTGGCAGTGTACAGTGCCTGGAAACTGCGCTGGTTTTCCTCTCCGAGGAGCTGGGGTTGGGAGGGATAAAAGTGTGACTCTGGCCACTGTGTCACTCAGATGTCACCTGCCTCCAGGAGAACCTGCGACCTCCTTTCAACATCTGTCTCAGGCAGTCACAACAGGTAAACACCACGTCTCTGCTTCACCAACACAACCTGATGCCTTTTCTCACACACCTTCCAAATCAAGGTTCCACATACGCCCATCCCAGGGGACTGTGGTTAACACATCCTGCTTTGCAGCAGAAAGCGGATGAGAAAACCCCTGTGGCTTCTCTCAGTTCAGTGTTCTCCTACTCTGGAATATCCTGAGCTGGAACGGACCCACACAGATCATCGAGTCCAGACAGTGCCAATTGTGCTAAAGCAGAAGCAGCGAACATTTCCTCTTCCAAGGGCTCAGGTCATGGAACAGCAGGAGGAGGAGATACAGTGAAGTTGAGGAAAGGGTGAGAGAAGGGAAGAGGAGCTCCCAGACCTGAGCCATGTTCAGCAGTATTTCCAGATCCACCAGCAGTTCGTAGACATCTCTGTTGAAGACAACCAGCTCAGCCTTGCTCAGGGTGACCCTCCTGTCCGGGTCCGGAGGGGCGATCATGCCGTCCTTGCCAGCTCCGAAGAGCCCATTGCAGGCCAGCTCCACATACAGCGTCAGGCTGTGAGGATCGAGAGGAAACCATCAGGGAGCAGGTTACAAACACCAGGATGTGTGTGTCCTCAGCCTCTTGGCTTCCAACACCACCAGGGTCCCCCAGCAGCACGGAGCTCTGGCTCGGCTGACCACCCACCTGTGGGGCTCGGACTCTTTCATGCTTCTTGTCAGGATGTAGCTGGTCTTCTCACCTTCCTTAGTCAATCCCTGCACAGGAAGATGGCACATTCAGCATGGCAGAGGTCCATGACAGCAGGCTGGATGGGCAGGATAAGACACCCCAAAGTCCAGCTGGACAGAGCCGGTCCCACATGCCATGGGATAATTGTCGGCACAAGAACAGAAACTTGCCCCAGCCACACCATGAACCCTGTGCACACCAGCACAGAACGTGGCAGGGGTGCCAAAGGTCACCACTCTGCACACAGCAGGGCACCTGGCACACCCCTGATCCGTGTCGCCGTACCTGGACAGGCTGGGCATCTCGCCACACCATGCCTTCGCCATCGCTCTCCCAGACAAAGTGCACTTCCCGCCCTGCCCATGCCACGGGGATGCTCAGCTCCACCTTAAACCAGCACGTCTCCCACCTGGAAGAGAGCAAGCGGCAACCTCAGGCCACTGGGTGACCTTCTCCCACTTTCTCAAAGCCTCAGTGGCAAAACCAGAGTGGGGACAGCCCGAGAATTTGACAGGATTCGCACACAAGGATGCTGCCTGTCCATACACACACCTGATTTAACCTGTGCCCTTCTGGAACCCCAGAGGAACAGTCAGAGGCATCTTGTCTGATCACTGCTGGGATAAGAATCTTCTCCCAGACTTGACAAGCAAACCCATCCCACCCACAAACATCAGTGACACAACCATGGTCACACGGAGCTCTCAGCAGAAAGGAGCAAGAAACTTCTCTCTTCCCTCAGGAAATCTCCCTGAGGGCTCCTGGGCAGGCACCTCCAAACACTCATCAGAGAATAACATCATCTCATGTCTTCACCAGGGAGAGCTTGTGAGAACTCACAAGTAACTCCGAGACACGAGCTCCAACCCCACCGCGGGCACAGCAGCACCCAAATCTGGTACTCACGTGGGTCCGAAGGAGTCTCCCACCTGGGCCGGCCGGAATTCCTGCACAACAGCCTCCTCGTACGGGATGCGCCGCGGGGTCTGGAAGTAGGAGAGCGATGCCACCGGACAGCGATCCCCAAAGAGCCTGTGACCGGAGATGGCCAGGACATATTAGTAACATCAGTCCCTGGACTAGCACAGGGATGGGACAGGGAGATTTCAGCGAGCTGAATCGCTCTGCCACCACCCAACATCTTCAATAATAATAAAGCAAAGCTGATCCCTGGTGGCCAGGAAAGGACTGGAGGGCTGAGGGGCTGTGCCGTGGAGCCCCGAGGCAGCGCTCCATCATCCCTACCAGGGAGTGTGTGTGTGTGACCTGTCCTCCCGAGTGTGTGACCTGTGTCCACTGAGCCCCCCGAGCCCCCGCACCCACGGCCGGCAGCGTCCCGGGGCAGCGTCCCCACCCCGAGGGGACACACCGGAGCTCGTCCCCACCCTCCGCCAGCACCCCGGGGGTGTCCCGGAGAGCCCTCCCCGCCGCCCACCTGCCCCGCAGGTTGCAGTCGGTGAAGTAGGTGTCGGAGATGAACTTCTCCACTCGCTCCAGAGCCGTCCGCCGGTTCTTGATCGCGGCCATGGCAGCGACGCTGCTACTGCCGCTGCCGCTGCCGCTGCCCCGCCCCGCGCAGGCGCCCCGGAGTCCGCCCGGAGTCCGCCCGGAGTCCGCCCGGAGTCCGCCCGGAGTCCGCCCGGAGTCCGCCCGGAGTCCGCCCGGAGTCCGCCCGGAGTCCGCCCGGAGTCCGCCCGGAGTCCGCCCGGAGTCCGCCCGGAGTCCGCCCGGAGTCCGCCCGGAGCGCTCTCCTCGCTCCCAGCTCTCCTGCTCCCACTTCTTCTCCTTCCAGCTCTCCTTGCTCCCAGCTCTCCTCGCTCCCAGTTCTCCTGTTCCCAGTTCTCCTGCTCCCAGTTCTTCTCCTTCCAGCTCTCCTGCTCCCAGCTCTCCTGCTCGCAGACCCCGCGGCGCATCCCGTACCAGGAGGCTGTTGTGCAGGAATTCCGGCCGGCCCAGGTGGGAGAGTCCTTCGGGGCCCCCTGAGTACCAGGTTTGGGTGCTGCTGTGCCCGCGGTGGGGTTGGAGCTCGTGTCTCGGAGTTCTCACAAGTTCTCCCTGGTGAAGACATGAGATGATATTCTCTGATGAGTGTTTGGAGGTGCCTGCCCAGGAGCCCTCAGGGAGATTTCATGAGGGAAGAGAGAAGTTTCTTGCTCCTTTCTGCTGAGAGCACCATGGTTGTGTCTGTGATGTTTCTGGGTGGGACGTGTTTGCTTGTCAAGTTTGGGAGAAGATTCTCATCCCACCCTGAGCACTGCCTGGGTGAGGAGAAGGCAGAACCCCCTCAGCCTAAGCAATCCTGCACCCTCCTCTCCGTGTCCTGGTTTGCCTCCAAATCGCCCCAAAATGTCATTGTGTATCACCAGGAGGGAAGGAAGAATCTGTACACGACGCTCAGCCCTGATGTTTTAATGGAAATACTGCGCTACAGTCAAGTTTACAACATTGGTATAGAAATCACATGGGTTGTGGGCCGAGGATCACATTTACAGAATACAAAAAAGCAAGATCAAATAAAAAGAAAATTTTAAAAAAAAGCAAACCTCTGCTATTTTACAGGCTGGGAGCAGAGCTGGGATGTCATACGGTGCAGCAGAGGCAGAGGTGTCCCCATGCTGTGTCCCAGGGACCTGCACCAGCCCGCCTTGGCTCAAGGACACGCAGGCACAGACTCCCAGGATGAGACCCCCACCAAGCAGCAGCAGCTGGAACTTCCAAGCCGGTCAAAAGTCTGAATCACCCAAGATTTTCCCTTCCAGATCACCTTGAGCACACACCAGAATTAAAAAAGGGGGTAAATAATAGTGGAGCGTGCATGACACCTTTGGAATGGAAGAGGACACGAGAGCCCCTTCCTGCCTCGTTCCAGCAAAAGAGGAGAAACAGACGGGTGATTTATTGCTGGGAAAGTGTGAAAATCCCCGGCTGGGCTCTTCCCTCTCTCCATAGGAGGCTCCCGTTCCAGACGTGCCCGCTGTGCATTGGCTGCCAATGAGTAGTGGCCCCTCGGGGCTGAGCGCTGCCACCCCGGCTCCAGGTCCCCGCTCCCCGGCCTCTCTCCACGGAAGGAGCTGCGGTGGTGGGAGGAGAGAACCTGGAACTGGATGATATTTAAGGTCCCTTCCAACCCAGGCCATTCCATGATTCTCTGACCCTGCTGTCTCAAAGTACAGAAAGTCCCCGGGAGAGGTTGAAGCCGTGGCAAAGCTCCTGGCTCCTCATCCACTCCAGGCGTGCAGGACTGGCAGCGTGGTTTTCTGAAAGGAAAGCTGCCTCCTTTGAGGAGACGCAGTGCAGTGGTGGCTGTCCTGGCTCGCACAAAGTCTGTGCTGATTTCTTTAATTTTTAAAATCGCAATCGTCCCCCGTGTTTTAAATATCTGCCAGTGTTAAAATTTCTCTATTTAAAAAAATATATATCCCACATGCGGATTTCAGGAGTGAAATGCACCAAGACCCCCGAACCCCTCTTCCTCTTGCACACACACACACAAACACGCAGAGCAGCTCTTTCAAACACTGGTTGGGTATTTCCCGTGGGGTTTTCTCCAACACGGAAAGGGAAAAATACATCAGCACAATCAGCCCCAGCGAAGTTGCTCAGCAACACTTCCCAAAAGCGAAGATCCTTGGAGCTGGAAGACAAGGTGGATAAAAATTACCCACCAGGAAAAAAAGCCAAAAATTAAAAAAAAAATTAAAATTATATAGTATGTAGTTAACCCCACACACACACGCTGCCTCTGCTGTTTCCTCTTGCCAAGTGTTGGATTATACTGGATTTTACCTCCCTCTTCCCTCCCCTTTCCCACCCCAAAACCTGCAACAGTGCCTTTCAGACCAGGAACAGGGCTGTGGGTGAGCGAGTGTCTTCCTCCAGTTAAGAACAAAGACATTTTTTTTTTTATTTACAAAAAAGGAGAAAAAAGTTTCCACACAAAAGCACTACAATGATAACTCCCTTTGGTAAAAAGTGTAATAAATGTCTCCATCGGTCTGTCTTGTCGGTACTAATTCTCAAGCCACCTGGTACTATGGTACACAAGAAGCTAGTACAGTTATGCTAGCACATCAAGCATAATTCCTTTAATTAAAAAAAAAAAAACAAAACAGAACAAAAAAAACCAAAACAACAAACCAAAAAGAGAAAAAAAAAAAACCCAAAAAAATTGACAATTTGTACATTTATTTACAAAAAAGGAGGGGAACATGTTAAAATCGTGTTGTTCTCTGCTGTGTGTGTGTACGTACATGTGTGTGAAAAGCTGGTGCATGGCACTAGGAGAGACTAGTAAACAAGCAGGTACAAAAAAAAAAACCAAAAACCCAAAATAAAAATAAAACAGTTCCACTGGCACTAGAAAGGACAGACCGATCTGCACAGGGTGAGTCCAGCCTGGGAGGGAGAGGAGGAAGCGAGAGGAACCCAGGGTCCGCTGCCCCACGGCCCCGTGCCAGAGCCCGCAGAGAGAGGAGAATCCGGTGGCCACAGGCACCTGGGGACTTTGGGGACACATCCAAGCGGTCCGGTGGTGGAGAGCATCCTGTCCCCCTCCCTCGCCGCTCAGGGCCTCTGGGGAGTCAAAGCCTCGACGCTGCTGGTGTGTACGAGCTCGTTGTGTTTCTCTGGGATGGCTCAGTTCAGAGAAGGGTCCTTCCTGCCCGCAAAGGGCCCGCGGCCCCGGGCGGAGATCCACGTCCCCGCAGGGAATCCCGCTGGGACAGGGCCCAGCCACGCCCTAGTCAGGTGGCCATGTCACGGAGAGACACAGTGAGGGGAGAAAGGCATCTTCCTCCTTCCCTGGATGCGCGCACACACACACATCTCCCGGGCTCTGCCCTCGCCCCGGGCCACTCCTAGGGCGTCTTGAATATCGTGCCGTATTTCACGCGGTACTTGTTGATGCTGACAAAGTGCAGGGTCTCTGTGTCACAGGTGGTGGTGCAGGGCACCAAGCCCTCCAAGCCCTCACCCATGAGCCACTTGTTTGTCTCGGCTGCCATTTCGCGGGGCACGTGCTCCTTGGTCCATTTGTCCACCCAGGCCTGGAACCGCTGGTGCAGCCGCTTGCTCACCCTTTCGTGGGACTGCGGAAACAGGGAGAGGTGTTAGGAAAAGGCAGCTTTGGCCCCCAAACTGCAGCACAACACAAAGCTTGGCCGCTGGTTGGCACAACCAATGGAATTCATAACGCAGACACCGGACTAATGACAGAGGGAAAGCTCTGATGAAGGTCCCCCAAGTCTCCTCTCCATGAAAATGAGTGGCAAAATGAGCTCAGAAATACTAAAAGGTTGATGCTTTTTGTTTAATACAGCTGTTCATGGGCTGGAGACGTGGAACATATCCAGCAGGGGCCTGAAAGGTGCATGCCCAGCTCAGAGTGAGCCTCTTTGCACTGCCCAAAAGATGCTGCTGCCTCCTCCTCTAGCACCCAGGACCCAGCAAGCCCTGCCCTTCCCAGCCCCCAGAGAGGGGCACAGTCCCAGGAAAGAGCCAGTTCAACATGATTTATAAATACTGGGGACACAACTGCTACAGAAAATTGAGACCTGGGCCAGGTCTAACAGGCTTGAGAAGCTCTGGCTTAACAGAAACATCAGGAGAGGAAGAACTGTGCACATTTTTGGCTAAGAGCATCTGCCCAAGGAATGTAAAATCCAGGACAGATGGTATAGAGCCATGGCTACAGTCATAATTGAAAACAGCCAATGTAATTAAACCTCCAGATTAAAACTTGCAGATTTTATTATTTGTTTGCTCTTCTCCCAGAGACTGACTGCTTTGTGGTGTTAACTGCTAAATCCAATAGATTTGTTTCCAAAATCCAATGTAGCTTCTCCAGCTCCCTCAGTGTATTCCAGTAACCAAGGCCTAAGCTGCTCGCTACATATTTAACACTTCAAGAATTTATGTTCAGATTCTTCGTGAAGAGCACTGGCACACAGTATCCTGCTTATAAGCTTACATTTCCTCGAGGTTTGTGCCAGTCGAATGGGATAGACAGAATTCAATCAAAATCCTCAGTATCAGCATTTCAAAGAGTCACTACACTGCACTAAAATGCTCTCGTCTGATGTGGATGCAAAATTTAAGAGAATTACTTTACAACTAATGAAATGAAGCCATTATCTGTATCTCATCAGTAAGAAACATGGTAAGTGGTTGTTGAATAAATCTAAGTACAGGAGTAAAAGTGGGCAGAAATATTCCCATAAAATGAGAAAAGGAGAGTGCCAAAGCACCCAGATGACCAGATCAGCCTCCTTCAGTGCAATCCTGAATTGAACCCATCTGGAGTCACAAACTCTTTTCATCTTGGATAAACCCAGACCTTTACAGCTCCCCAAAGAGGCAGTGGCTCCTTCCCTTCCCCTGGGTCCCAGGAAACCCCAGCAGCCCAGCCCATTCTCCGGCTGGCCCCTACCTGCTGAGCTCGCAGCAGCGCGGTCCTCCTGTACATGTAATCCTCCGACTTGATCACGTACACCATCTTATAGGAGTTCAGCTTGAATTTACACTCCAGCTTGTCCAGGCTCTCCACGTTCTCCATGGACTTCTTGCTGTTTCCCTCCTTCCCTTCCTTCTCCTGCTGCTCCCGACCGCGCTGACACTTGCGGATCCGCCTCAGATTCCTGCAAACCAGAGAGCCCTCTTGGAACCAGCGCCCACCCTCTGGCACTGCAGAGCTGGGGGTAGGTGGTGGATCTCAAAGCCACGTTGGACAGGGCTTGGAACAACCTGGCCTAGTGGGAGGTGTCCCTGCATGTGGCAGGGGGTGAGGTGAGGTGAGATGGCTTTAAGGGCCTTTCCCAGCCCAGCCTGGCCACTCACCTGGGCAGGAAGACGGGTTTCTGGGCCAGGTGCTCGCGCAGCTCCGGGGAGGTAGAATCAGAGTTGACGTACCGCTCCACGTAGTCCGACCAGCGCTGGAAACGAGCACAGAGCACACATCAGCCCCTGCCCTCCCACCAAACAGCGTGGCAGGGGGAAGGAGGCTGAGCTGGAAGTCACCCAGAACACCACAATATCACTTCTGAAGGCTCTGTGCATCTTACGCCCAAAAAGGCAGGTACAATGTTTCTCCATGTGCTTTTGAGTATTTTCTAATACAAAATAAACCAAGAAGGATTTGCCTGCTCACGTCATTGGAAGCTTTATGGCATCTCCTTGACATATCTTTGTCTTGTGCTAACAGACCACACCACTGGTCAACTGGACACTGGTCCAGCACAGCCTTGACCATCACAGCTCGCCGGACAAGCTGCCCTTACCTCTGCTTCCACGGGGTCATCTGAGTTCTCCTCTTCTGTGTCCAGCAGCTCAATGGTTAACTGAACTTGACCTCTGCTCTGAATGAACATCAGCTATGAAGAAAAAGCAGAAGGAACTTCAGTAAGAGGAGGTTTGAAATAGAAACAAACACCTTCATTCTCACTGGGGTAAAGGGAGAATGAAGCGAGTTGGCAGTTGTAAGGGAAACCTTCCTGAGACCCCAAAGTAAGTCTGAGGGCAAGGGAAGAGATATTACACACTCAGGCTTTTATCCAAAGTACTTCTCTGGCTCAGAAAGGGCCTGACCACTTCCTGCCTCTTCAGCAAAGGAAGCATGGATTTGATTAGCACAGGTTTATTAGCAATGAATGCAGGCAGCAGTGATTTAATGCCCAGTCAGTAGTGGCAGATCTCCCCACAGCCGACAAAACTGAGACACCAGAGAAACAGGAGAGTTTGAGGTAACAAATTAAAACCAGTGGCAGCCAAGCAGTCAGTATGACACAGCCCAAAGCTGCTGTGAAGCACAGGGGATATCCATTGCTCTTCCAGGAAATATATTCCTCCTTGAAACTTCATTTCCGAGGGGCCCTTACAGAAGCATTCACCCACGTTCCAAAAGCTGGCAGCACGTGCGCTGGTTTTGGCTGGGATGGAGTTAATTTTCTTCATTTTTGGGTACCTAAACAAGGCTCTTTTTTAAAAGACCCTTTCTAAAAGGCATCCCCCTCCCCTCTTGCTGGTTTTACACTGTGGTTCAGAGCCTGGCTTTACCTTGAAGCAGTTCTCCTCCGACATGAGCTGCTCCGCCTTGCGCTGGTACGCGGCCTCCAGGAGCGTGCGGGAGGACTGGGAAGCCAGGAGACCTCCGGTGGCTCCGTTGCTGTTCTCCGACAGGTACAGGTCTGTCACCTGCACACAGATCTCGTCACTCACGATGTGCTGGAGCTGCAAACAGGAACAACAGGGGGAAGGTGTTTGTCCGGGAGGCTGCTACACCCGCATCAGAACGGCAAAAAATAAGCACATAACAAGGGGATTGAGCTCAAGCAAAAAAACCCCGAGTTTCTTCCACTTGCAGGTGCTCTCTGCTGCTATGTAAAAACCCCACAGTATCTTAAAAAAAATTAGCAGGTGGCAAAGCACAGCTACTCAGAGAAAAACTGCACACAGGGAACATTCTGATCAGCAGCAGGGGAGGAAGGGCCAGAGCTCCGTGACACGGCGTGTCCTCTCCTCACCAAGGGGCTGCTGCTGTGCCTGAGGAGAGGGGTGGGAGGTTTAAGATCAAATCCCTATTTTGTGTAAGTTTAAAAATCAAAAGTCTGCCAACTGTCTTCTGAATTCAGTTAATCTCTGGACTGAAGCGCTTCTGAAGAGCGGCTCTACCCTTCTGAAAGCGGAAAGGCCTTTCAAGTTATTCCACTTCCAGCCCCTTGTGTCTGTTTTTGTTCTTCATGCTACAAAAAGGCACAAGAAGAATTTTTCCTTTGCTCACACATTCTTCTTACCAACCCAACAAAAGGACTGGAGTTTTAACAGCCAAAATGAGCTACTCCAGCAGCCAGATAAAAGACACAAAAGGTTTTTAGAAAAAGCGCGCACTCCTACAGCACTGATGGAAAGGAAAGGAACTATTTAGATGTCATTTCTTTTTTTTCCTTCAAAGTTGAAGCAGCATTAGCTCTGGACATGCTTTGAATACTTATATCCTAAAACATCTAGAAAACAACGAGAACTCCGTAGAGGATATTCTCAATAATTTAAACAGATCAGAAATCACCTTCTGTCATTTCTCTGCTATGAGGATTGGAGAGCTGGGCGAAGAAACTCCCTAAATTTACCTGCTTAGCCCTGAAATTCCCCATTTAGGCACAGGACATGGCCTCCAGGGTTCTCACTGCAGCACAAAACCCATCTCCCTTCTCTCCCCTGCCCCACCCCATCACCAGGCTTTGCTGGCAGTCACCTGCCGGACGATGCTCTGGATCAGCTTGTCCATGGTGAAGGCGATGTAGGCGTGGATGGTGAACATCTCGCGCAGGGAGTCCTCGTACTGCGACGAGTCCATGTTCCCGTCCAGGAGGTTGCGCACCATGTCCAGGAAGGCCGGGTAATAATCCTCCACGTCGATGTCCACTGCAGCAGGAGAAAAGGGGAGAGGTGAGCACAGCACCCCCAGGAAGGGTCGCTGGGAGTTTTGGTCCTCAGGTGACCCACTTCAGCTGAAGAGTTACCTAAACTTGTCTTTTATGGAAATAAATAAGGCCTTTTAAGCCCACAGGTATTTTCATCTTTTGCTTTCTAGTCCTAGCCTCTTCCATGAGCTTTTTATTTCTGAAAGCTTTTCCTTAGGGAACTTGAGGATACTTTAGACATGCAAGTGTAAAATGAAACAACTGCTGCATATTATCCCTCTGCTATTCCAAGTCCCATGTTCCCCGTATCTCCCATCTCCCCAGGGATAATAAAAGAGAACCCATTTTAAAGGATCTGAAAACACCAAACAAGCCCCGTCACCACGCTACGAACAGAAGCGCCTTTTTCCCCCCAGCCTCCCGCCAGCAGTCACTCACTGGGCTCCTTCAGTCGCAGCTGGATGGCAGGACTGTCACTCTTGTCTCGCTTTATGCCCAGCACTTCCCTCTCCCACTCCCGTTCCCGCGTCTCCTCCTCGATCTGCCGCTCGGCCTGGGTGCAGATCCGCAGCAGCCGCAGGCACAGGATCTGGTGCAGCCTCATGAAGATGTACCAGTTGCTGTTCACGTAGAAGAGGTTGTAGACCTCGTCCATGCCCCGCAGCTTCTGGGCCGTCGTGTTGTTGAACATCAGCTTGGTTTTGGGAGGGCTACCCCCAACGCCGTTGTGCTTTTTTGCAGCCCCGGTGGCTTCATCCACATCCATCTCCTCTTCTTCTTCCTCTTCCACATCAGAGAGTTCGCCTCGCTGAGCGAACAGCAGGTCTGGAATGAAGTGATACATGATCTGCTTGATTTTGTACTTGTCCTCTTTCTGGATTCCCGTCTGCCGCTTCACGTGGTGGATGATGAGAGAGGCGGCATCTTCCAGGATCTGCTTGTCTTCATAGGCTAGCGAGAGGTGTGGGCCTGTGGGGACCCCAGCATTGTCTTCTGAAGCCTGTTCTTGCCTCTGCAAAGGAGAAACAGCACAAAAATCAGCCTGAACAATCCCTCTCCACTGCCCAAGAGCCCGCTGGAAAGCTCTGCCAGCGGAACAGATTTCCTCCCTCATCAAGCTGTGAGGAACAGGAACTGAAACTGCACTAGCAAAGTAGATAAGCTGGAGGGAAGGAAGCTGTTGGTGACCATCTCACCTCATCATAAATGCTTTCAATCTCATTGAGGAGACTCTTTGACCTTAGGACCTTGGTATCATTCTGCTTGAAGTTGATGCCCTGGTGGTCCAAGGATTTCAGGTAATACTTCTCATTCTGCTCTCGCCAGACTTTGTTAAATCCTCTTTGGGCTTCTCGCCACTCTTCCTCTTTCATCTTTAACCTTGGATCAAGAAAACAAAGGTGAGCTAAGAGGTGAGCATACGAGAAAAACCTCGGCCCATGGTTCTTGGTGAGTGTTGACAAGAGCTGAACTCCTGATGAAATGGGCATGGATCAAAAATATCCCACGGAAAGGAGCTTTCCAGGAGGTGCACCACGGACACGCTCTTCTGGAAAAATCACTCTGGGTTTCCTTCATATCTAAGTAAAACCATGCAG
Source organism: Pomatostomus ruficeps (assembly GCA_013400735.1). Taxonomy (NCBI): domain Eukaryota; kingdom Metazoa; phylum Chordata; class Aves; order Passeriformes; family Timaliidae; genus Pomatostomus; species Pomatostomus ruficeps. Next base: position 30,781 of record VYZT01053559.1, read on the forward strand.
GAACAAAGCAGCCCCAGGAGATGGGATAAAGGGACCGGGAAGTCTCTCAGAAATCCCCAGAAAGTAACGTAGCTCCACCCCTGGAACAGGGGCAGCTTGGTTTGGACAATGAACAAAGCATGGACACCTGAGTGTCCTGGGAATGCACCCCTGAACCTTGACTCAGCATCCCAAGCGAAGCCCCCCTGATTCAGTCCAAGAACAGTGTCCTTGCAGAAGGGTAGGGAAACCAGGACCTTGCAGCAGGGTAGGGAAACCAGGACCTTGCAGAAGGGTAGGGAAACCAGGACCTTGCAGGTATCCTGGGAAGGCTGCTACCCACAGCTCCAGAACACAGAGATATCCCACAGAGATAAAAGAGTATGTCCTGCTTACACATCTCCTTGAGCTTCCCCCAGGAGCTGCAGCATCCACTCCCTTTTAACTGAGGAAGGGGAGGTTGATAACGGAAACAGGACTGGGAATCTGAGGGTAGCACAGCCACCATGACCTGGGCACATACAGCCACAGGATTTGGAAAGGGATCACATTCAGCACTGGGACAAGAGTTTCCGTATCTGACACACAGTGCTGACACCAGGGGAGAAAAATGTTCGAGAGGAGAGAACAAAAGCTCTATAACCTTCCAGCTCAGCTGTAAGGATTTTGTTTCAGGAGGACAATTCCCTCTAGGTGATTATTACAGAATACAACAGCTGTCCAGAATATAAATGAACTTCTTAGTTTCACAGAATAATAGAATCACAGAATGGTTTGGTTTGGAAGGGACCTTGCAGATCATCTTGTTCCACCCCCTGCCACGGGCAGGGACACTTTCCACTGGACCATGTTGCTCCAGGCCCAACCTGGCCTTGAACTCTTACAGGGGAGTGGCAGCCACAACCTTTCAGGACAAATTTACAGCCTTGTGGAGGTCACACTCTTTAAGGGCAGAAATCAGCCACTTTTCCATAAATTTGGAAGGCATACAGCGCATTATCCTTTGGCAGGGACCCTGGGGCAGGGTGCTGGGGTGATCAGTACCTTTTCAGTACAATGGGAACAGCCACAGACGGGTTCTTGCGCAGCCCGTCGATGATATCGGCTGCCTTGTCAGCATATATCCTCTGGAGAGCCTTGCGGTGGATCACCTCCGAGGTGCCCCCCAGGGTGTTGTCCAGCCGGAATTTGGCCTGTTCCTCCGCAGACAAGCGCGACAGCTTCTTCTGGATCGCCTCGAGAACGCGGATCGTTGCCAGGTTGGTCTCCAAGACAACATCCAGCTGGAGAGAAAAGCACGTTAGCCGTAGCATTTGAATAGACAAAACATGATACTTCACCGAGGCAAACATTCAAGTGACACGGAACAAGAAGCTGCGCCTGTTTAACAAGGTGTACTCGAGCAGCTTGGTGTTCAGCTGCTCTAAAACAATCCAATTGTATTTCATCTGCTACCTAAATAATACAGCGTAAGAATTTAAAGGCTACCAGAACGATACTGCTCGGAAATTACATCTTCCAGCTGGGAACAGAACACAATTGACAGTTACTCCACAAAAGGATGTGCCAAATCTGAGCAGATCCAGGTAATTGCCCAGCTAACGTCCATTTCCAGTCAAGATGTCAGTTGTTTAACATCCTGAACATATTGCTTTGCAGGTGATTACAGGGGAATGCATGTTCTCGCGCATTTCGTGGGCAGGAAGGACAGAAAAGATGCAACAATTCCGTGCTGGCCATTCAACAGTTTCATGTGGAGCGGGGTGAACCAAGAGCTCTGCACAAAAGGTGAGGGGTAGGGCTGGCAGCTTAGTGGTTATGCAGCCACTGCTTCTTGCACAAAGAGAACACAAGCTTTTATGCCAAAAAACAGGTGCCAGACACAACAAAATGAGATTCTAAGATGCAGCATTTAAAGGTATCATTAAATTAAGCTCATTAACTGTTCACAGATCAGAGCTTTCTGAGACAAGAACCGAGGAAAAGCAATTTACCTCAAAGCGCTCGTCCTCACACCTGTAGATGTGCTCTTCATATTGTGTCTTCTTGGAGCTCACAAACGTGGAATCTTCGGACCAGGACGGGAAGGAGACCCAGGTGTCATTCAAAACCTTTGTGGGAGACAGAGGGAGAACGAGAGTCATGGTCAGTGTTCGAGGAGATCACACCTGGCCAGCTTCAAGCCTGGTTTTCTGAGGGGGACAATCTAATTCCCCAGCTGGAAAAAGTTTGTGCCCCTTCCAAAGCCCAGCATTCACAGGGCAACCCCAAACAGCCAGAAAAATTCACTGGTGGGAGCTGTGAGGAAAAAAACTTGTGAGAGAAGAGGAAAAGAAAGGTGAAAGGAGCTTTTCTGCTGCTTTGGATTAGTCAGCTGCAACCAGCTGGTTCCTCGTGTGTGATTCACCATCAGCACCGCGTGGTCACCACAGCAGACCTGCCTGTTAGACACGACACAGTTGCTGCCTCCAAATAAGGCTAATTGGGAGGATAAATCCATACCCCAGCATCACCTTTCCTGACAAAACAGCTGAGCACCTGCAGCTTTCAATACAGGAGCAGAACATGAAGAAGCAAACAAACAAAAAACCAGCAACAACCTCGAAGAGGCCAAGGGCAAAGAAACAATGGTTTTGGCAGACGGTCTTGAAAACCAGGCCCAGTTTTCATAAACCCAAAGCCTGAACAACTGAGTCATTAGATTCTCACAGGGAGGAAAGTTTGTAAATGCATCACACAAGATGCTTTTGAGAGACGTGTCAAGACATGGATTAAAAATTCAGCTTTTCAGGGAGGAAGAAAGATGCATCTGAGGGAATACGTGGGAGAATCTGTCTACGGAAAATATGATTTTCTTTTAAAGTTGGCCTAGAGACAAGTCTGAAAGCAGGCTAAGTGGGAATTTAGGTAAAAAGGTAGCAATAATCCTGAATTACATACTACCTTGTAAAGGACCTCTGAGATCACATTAGCACCACACAAAAAAAACAGTGCTCTCATTTCCTGCTTGGAGTGTTTTAAATTTGCAATCTTAATGTTCCTTTCACAGGTTGTACTACGCAACACATCATAAATAAAACGCAGGAGCATTAGGCATGTCAGTAATTAAACATCATAACTATTCAGAAGGGTTTTGATCCAGCTGCCCCCCAACCCTCTACTCAACCCTCTCACAAACGCTGCTGGAGCTGATGCCAACCATCAACGCCACGTGGGTACCACAACTCCCAGCATAACCCAGTTCCTAGACTGACACCTACCCTGCGCAACAGCTTCTGGATATGATCCAGATGTTTACGAGAGCGCCACCAGGAATTCCTTGGGTGTGCTCCCCTCGGGCTGCCACACGTTCCGTGAGGATCCCGAGCCAGGATGCTGTGCCCACACACGCCCGGCTGCAGGAGCAGCACGGATTAGTGCTGAGCAGGCAGCTCCACGCTCACCACCACCACCACCAGACGTGTCCTGACACCCCCCAGGAACCTTTCCAATGCACGGATACAAAATAAATTCCCCATCCTGCTCCGTTTAGCTCACTTTTGCTCCAACGCTTTAAAAAGGCTGGGAAGTGCCTTCCCCTGTGACAGAACCCTTTCCTTACCTCTTTACAGAGCGGAGTCCTCCCCGTGCACTTGGGTTGCTGGTAGCTCTTGGGCAGGGCTCGGTAGCTGGAGCCCAGCCTCTTGCAGGAGGCATAGTCAATCTCCATGGCAATCCCCTCCGTGGCCCGTTCCTTCGGGTACGTCTCCATGTGAACAGATTCCTTATACCCCAGAAAGTTCTTAAACCAAGTGAACAGTTCTGGGAATTTCCTAAAATAAAAGGAATGAAGTGAAAAATGAGCTAAGGAGAAGGCAAACAGTGCTGAGCTGTGATGCTGAGGCTAGAAATGATTATGACAAACAACCCTCTGAATTACCAGTCTGGTGATGAGACCCTCTCTGCTCAACCCCACTGCCACAGACCAAATGGGAAGCAAGCACCTGTTGTTGATCAGGTGGGGGATTGCTCTCCCACCTGATTCCAGCTAAGGTACTTTGGGATTAGTGATGAGCCAGGAACAGCTGGCAAAGCTTTCCCTGCAGGGACAGCACTTATGGCACCGTCACATCTGGGTCTCTCCAAACCACCCTGGTAGTGAACTCAGGCCAGATTCCTGGTTGTTTGCCAATGTTTTGAACCTTCAACCAGACCTCTCTTTTCCAGGGGCAGCAAGAAGAAATTAAAAGGCAATTCTGTAACTACACAGCAAAAGGTTTCAGTGCCAAGCAACTGCTTCAACCAGACTTCACAGAGCAGCATAAATCACGGAGAAGCCTTTGCCTGCAAGGCCCAAGTTTGCCTGTTCACAAAGTTTCCTGAAGAATTTATTAGTCTAAAATAGTGCATTTGTTCAAGTCCTCCTATCTCCTATGCAAAGCTCCAGGAATAGCATGAATTGAACCTGTTGCTAATTGAATCACTAGTCATTCATTGCTTTTTCATTATATGGCAAAAGATAATGTCCAACTCCAGAATAAAAAAAACCCCTGTGTTATACCTTTCCCTATAGTTAAGAGCACAGGCAGTAGATGGGAAAAGGACAGAATTTTTTTGTCAAATATGCACCTCTTCTACCTAAAATCAGCCATCCTGCTGATGCCTGACTAATTCCAGTGAATCTCCAAAGCGAGTGGAAGCTCCCTGGGGCAGTTTCTCTGCACAGTAGCTCCTGTAATGGGGTCCTGAACCCAATTTATGTTGCTACTGCCTTCTCCCTTGGAACCAGCAACTCAGTGCCCAGGCAAAAGAAACACTAATCCTGCTGCCCAGAGTTGATGAGAGGATATCTGTTGGTTTTAACCAATTAATAGAGCTGTTCTGTACACTACTGACAATCACAGAAGTCGTAATTCCTATTTAAAGTATAGAGTTCCTTAACGTTTTTGGCTTTGTGTCAGAATTCAGCTGCTTTTTGGAAACTTTGGTGAGTTGATATCAGCACTCTGCTTTTTCTGGGGGACATTTCCTATGTAATTAAACAATCATTTCTCAAATGACATGATCCATGATTCCAGAACAAGAAACTGCAGTAACAGGCTGATAAAAATTTTGTTTGCCCTACTGGAAAAGGAAGACACAGAGCAAGCAGCACCTGCACTGCTCCTGCAATGCTGCCTGCCAGGACACAGCTGGGAATCAATCTGGGATAAGGAACAGCAAAGGGCAGTGCAGAAGACCATGAAGGTTGGGGTTTCTTTCCTGACTCCACAACAGGAACAGACCAAGAAGATGAAGCTTCTTGCCTTGTGTGAGGAAAGGGGCTGCACTTACCCCAGGAAGGGAGAAACCAGCTGCACCAGCTCGGCCCGGGAGATCACCTCCTGGTTGAAAATCACCAGGCAGCGCAGGAAGTTCTCGTACGCCTCGGTGCTCCGCAGAGCTTTGCGGACCTGACGGGGAGGAGGCAAGAGGAAAAGAGGAGCTGTCAGGGTGAGCCCAAGCAGGGGGAGGCCCAGGAGACCTGGATTTGACACCGTGAGGGACACAAATCTTCCAGCGAGCTGGACAGAGGGAACTTGCCCTGCACACAGGGCCAGACAGACAGGGACTGATGGGAGCCATCCCCACAGTGGGATCCCCTGCAGTGTCAGCACTGGGGCTTTGCTCTAAGAAAGGAGCTGCAAGTGAACAATTAAATCCTTCGAAGAACCCTGTAACAGCTGGATTAAAAAACACTGGAATCGTGCACTGTAACAGCAGCACCACAAACCCACCCAGGCTTCTTTCAGACTCCAGAGAGTATTTCAAGTAGGGAACAGGGGTGTGAGACCCATGCCGTGGGTAACTCCTCTCCAGCCTCTGCTTCCAGCTTGGATTGTAACAGACAATCCTCCTTCTGTAACCCCGATCTCCACAGAATGAGGAAGCCAAACTGTTCACCCCAACACCATTACCTTTCCCACCAGAACAGTTGGATCTGCACAGCAGACTGAGATCCATCATTGTTAAGTTATTCATCGTTATGATTATAATTCCACAGCAGGGATTTCTAGGTTTACTCATGTTAACACCTACGCATCCTCGAAGCAATAAAATTGGTTCCCAGCTACCATTAGCTGGTTCCCATCATGCTGCAAAATTCACCACATCAGCACGGAGCAACCAAGACTGTCATCAGTGCCTGAATATTGCTCAAAAGGATGGTTTTAGGTTCGTTCCATACTCCCCCCTGAGCTATAAGGGAACGTATGGACATCTTCGAGAAGACACCAAGGTACCACTTGGAAACATCCCTTATCTCCTCCACCTGATCTGTGTGCTAAACCAGCACCAGGTAACAACTGTGCAATTAATTAGATTAATCTCTGAGGGAAAAAAAATGAAACAGCACAACCCAATGTAAATATGAATCAGGTGTTTTGTAAACTGAGCTCCCCCACTGCAGCCAGCTGGCTGTGGATGGGCACAAGCTGTGCAGACACAGCAAGACACGCCACGCACAGCATCAGCTCTACGCTGACTTCATAAAGGGGAAAACAATCTGGAGTGTGGGTTACAGGAAAAAAAATCCCATTCCCTCAAATAAACTGCAGCAACAGCAGGTGGAAAGCTGGAGAAGGAGCTCTGGGGAAAAGACACATGTAAAAAAAATCAGTAATTTTTTAAAATTTCAATGGATCTGACTTAGAGGTCACAGGGTACATCTGAGGTCAAGCTGAGAAACATTATCAGAGTGGTGTAAATCTCACACACTTCACTGTGATAAAAATCCAGATGTGTACGCAGGAAGGACATACATCAAGGACATGCAACATCTGCATCCTGCCTCTCACCTTCTCAAAGAAGAGAGACTCCGTCCCCACACCATGTTTGCTGGCTTCTGCCAAAGACTGGTCTTTCAAACCAAGCAGCTTTGGTTTCTTCTGTTATCAAAAAAAGAAAGACAATTAAAAATAAAAGCGGTGTGCAGCAAGTCGAGATAACCTGATTATCTATCACACCTGAGTGCCAGCTCCCTGACCCCACCACGTGCTTCCCACTGAAGGAAAGGTGGCTTTTCTGAAGGAAACTTCTATTAAAATATGTGCTACAAATTAATTTACTCCATGTTAATAAGTAGCATGCCACTCCAAATATTTCTAATACATTGTTGCACCCCTTCCTGTAACTAACTCATTGTTTCAATCACACCGCAGCATATCTGATTTTGATAACCAGTTTGGAAAACTGCCAGAATAAATGATTTTCCTATCACTCATCCAGTTCCGTAAGTCTTACACCTCCTCAGAATAACAATTTTTTTCTCTCCTGCATCCTACTGCAAGATGTTTTATTTTCCCCATCCTCAGAAAGGCTGAAAGTTGCCTCCAAAATGTGCTTTATTTTGATGCCCTTGATTTAAACAGGAGGAGAAAGGGCAGAAGGGGACTTAAATCACTGGATTTAAATGATACAATTATGCCTGCTAGTGCTTTTCACAACAAAGGAAAATATACTGCCATCAAAAAAAGCAGGCAAATTTATCCTTCACGCACAAACACGAAGCCACCTGGCCACAGGACAATTTTTGTGGCACTACAAAGCCTCGCTACTCTCACAAATCGTGCGTCGTTTGAAAAGGGCAAACTCTGCTGAGAGAATAATCGTTCATCATTGTATTAAAAGGTTTATCACAGGGAAGATGAGCTAACATGATTCTGCAGCATCTGCTCCAAGTTCTACTACACCAAAGCTCTCAGGCACACCTTTTCAGCTTGGCTTTTCCCACGTGCCTCAGGAACATTTGCCACAAATTTCGGACAAATTTATTCCGTGGCATTACTGAGACTTCTGTCTCCACACTCCACAACTCCCCCTCGTTATACACTGCTAATAAAACTACACATTTCTAATAAAGTGATGAAAACTCTGTTTTCCCAGGCCGTTGAAGTAACTATATCCCACCCTCAGGAACGGACACCACCCCCAGTTTGCAAAAATCAGAGGCAAAGACTTGTGCTTGGAAACAAGGAGTCCTGAAAGGTTTAAAGACAAACTATTTTCCATGTTCTCAAGCTGCAAGAATCACAAGGACTTGGAAAACACATCCTGCTCTGGCACAGCCTCCTGGGACAAGCAGGGCTCTGAGGGAGCAGCAGCCGCTCTCACCTTCACCGGAGGGGTTCCCCCAGGGCCCGGGTGCCGTCGCATCTGGCAGCCGTTCTGGTTGGGTCTCTGCTGCTTGTTGTTGAGCTGTGGCTTCTTCACTGTGCCCCCGTGGTCATTCCTGACCGATTCCACTTTCTCTGCAGTTGTCTTGCTCAACAGCTGGTTCAGAGACAAACCCGTCAGACCGTTAGGGCAGAGTTCCGCACAAAATCCCACAGAATGGTTTGGGTTGGACGGGACCTTTGAGATCATTCAGTTCCAACACCACACCATGGTCAGGGACACCTTCCAGTATTCCAAGTTGCTCAGAGTTCCGTTTGCCCTGCCCTTGAACACCTCCAGGGGCAGTCACAGCTTCTCAGGGTAACCTGTGGCGGTGTCTCACCACCCTCACAGGCAAGAATTTTTTTCTAGCATCTAATCTAAACCCATTCTCTCTCAGTCTGAAGCCATCCCCCTTGTCCTGTCACTCCATGCCCTTGTAAGGAGTCTCTCTCCATCTTTCTTTGAGGCTGTCCTCACATACTAGAAGGCCACAATTAAGTGACCCCTGAGCCTTGTCTATTCCAGGCAGAACAATGCTACTTCTCTCAGCCTTTCCCCACAGGAAAGGTTCTTCACCCTCTGATCATCTTGGTGGCCTCCTCTGGACTTGTTCTGACAGATCCATGTCCTTCCTGTGCTGGGGACCCCAAAGCTGAATGCAGCAGTCCAGGGGTCTGCTGCTCCTCCTAGCGCTAGATGACCAATGGATTTTACTGCAGTTACAGCAGTAATCTAGAACAACCCTTTCAGGCCAATGAACTGCATTTAAAATGAAAATTATTTAAGAGACAAGTTGCAGCCAGGAAGCACAGTCTAGCCCCCAACTTCATTCCTACACCCCAAGAAAGAAACAGCAAAAGCACGTTCTTCTGAGCACTGGCTACCCACAGAGCAGCCTGCACTGGGTATTTCAGCCTGTCTCCAGGAGCACTCACCACAGAGCTGTTGGCATCAGGCAGGAACTGCCCGAATTCCGAGAGCAGATCCTCCTGGTTCTTGAAGAGGCGAGCCACCTGGGCATACACCTCCTGCTCCGTCAGAGCCGGCGTGTAGTTCCCTCCTGCCTCCTTGGCGTTGCGCTGCTCCTTCTGCCAGAGGAAAGGGGAGAAGGGTCAGAAGAAAGGACGCACAAACTATTCAAGTGACAAAGAAAAAATAAACAAACTTTCAGCGATATAAATAATGGAACAGCAAAGGTCTCAGCTTCCTACGTAAAGCATCATACCGTATTAATAGTACGACTCTTACATATTCTAAATATCTATACTTACTTATACACTAAAAAAACATCCTAAAGGCCCAATGGCCCTGAACAGTAGGACACTGATCAAGGAAGTGGCTTCTCTGCTTTTAACACACAGCTACAGCCACATTGTCTCATCCTGACACATGCTCATAGAAAAACGCCAAATCCAGTTTTTAAACAAGCCTTTCGGACACTTCCAAACAAAGATGAGGGGCTAAAATATTTTACTTCATACTGTTAATCTTTTTAACTTGCAAGAATTCTGCTCAGTTCAAGCAGAATTCAAGACCAGGTTGGATGGGACTTGGAGTAACCTGTGGAAGGCGTCCCTGCCCATGGCAAAGGGTTGGACCAGATGATCTTTAAGGCCCCTTCCAATCCAAACCAGTCTATGACTATTGGCTGGCCACTGCTAACACAGCAGAAGACCCAAATGCAAGTTTTGGACACCTCCCCAAAGCAAAGCAAAGAGAAACAACCACACGCAGACCCAAATTCGCGTTTCCAACACCCACCTGATACGTGNCACACGCAGACCCAAATTCGCGTTTCCAACACCCACCTGATACGTGTGGAGGATCTCCAGGAAGGCTTTGTAGATGTCTGGCTGTCCCTGGAAGCGATTCTTGATCTTGTTGACGTAGTTGATGGCATGGTTGAACTCCACGGGCTGATTGTTCTGCAGGGAGGGTGTGGTGCCCAGCGAGATTGTCACAGGCGTGTGCGGCTGCACCGGCGGCGAGCGCGGCGACGCGTACGGCGGAATCGGGGGGGTCTGCTGGCTGGTGGGGGTGTGGGCCTGCAACTGCGATGGCTGAGGAGAAAACAAGCTCTGCTAGGAATCAGCAGATCCCTTTACGGCCGGGATAAAGGCACTTTTAATCCACTTAGGGATAGATAAATATTTAGTGGGCCAGCAGAGACTAAAGCGCATCAGGGAGACAAAACGCCTGGGCGATTCAAGCTGTTGTTAGTAAGATGATTTTCCTCGCTAATTGCTTTGGACTGAAACCTGGCAAGAGATGTAAACTACCTCAAAAATCTAACGGAGCCAAAGTGCACAGGTATGGCTGGCTCCAACGCTGCAAGTTATTCTACCACTAGTGAAGAATTGTGGGATGTATAAAGGCAATAGCCAAGGGAAAATGAGTTTCTTGAGACAAAAAGCAGG
>VYZT01053560.1:2708-137838 GCA_013400735.1 Pomatostomus ruficeps
TCTATGGGTTTTTACTGCATAAAGTTTGGGAAAAATCGGGTAAAATTCATGTCATGGAGTGATTTTCTGTGCACACCCGGGCTGTGTGTGGATGAAATGATTTCTGTGGCACATTGTGGCCAGAACACCATCCTGGCCAGAAATGAAGTAATGCCTTGATTCTCTAACACTAAAAATGTTGTTGGAGAGTTTTTGTTTTTCCCGCAGTTTTCGGTGACAAAAGGAACTCCCTGCAATTCCTGCTAATGCCCTCAGGAGTAAACAGAGACAAAATGCTACAAAAATTACAGACCTGGCCCCTTGCAGTATGATTCTCAGTGTTTCCACTTTTCTCCCACATCCCTCAAATCTGTGGTGCTTGATGCTGCAAAAGCCAGTCCACCCTAGATCTGACAGCGAGGAGCCAGCAACTTCAGAGTCAGAGGGGAAAAGATGTGCACAGCACATAGTGAGGAGAAGACACAAGAAAAGGAAGAAACAGTGACCTGAGCTAAAATAAACAGAACCACTTGCCTGAAGGGCACTTTGTTCTGATACCATATGTGAGTTCTGATCACACCAGGAAAGACAACTCCTTGTACAGCACCAGCAAATTACTCCAGTCTGCAGCTGTGATTAGTGTAAGAGAGTGAGAAAGTAAATGCAGTCTGGCCAATTATACACTAAGGAGAACAGGGAAAACAAACACAAAGTCTCTGAACCTGCAGGTGTCAACACAAATGCAAAAGACTGATAAGCTTGTTTCCTTAATGTGGGCCTGTACCTGGTGAGCACCAGGAATGGGAGTGATTCTTCCAGCAGCTGCTTGCAGGGGGTCAGTACACAGCACAGTGGTCACCCCAAACATTCATGTGAAGGCAGAGCCACAGGGTTCCAGCCCTTAGGTTTGTTTTCCCATTCTTTTATCTGCAGTGACGCCTGTGTTGGCAGCCACATGGGAAGAGACAATTATATTTCTGTCAATGGCTGCAGCATATCCTGTGAAATTCTGCATCCCAAAGTCTCAAAAGCCAGGTCAGGCTTGAGAGTTTGAGGCTGAACACACAGAGGAAAACCTGGATGAGATTAACACCTTTTGGACCTATTAGAAGGGTTGGAAAGGCCCCAATTTATTTTATTCTCTCAATTGTTTTGCTTGAGCACAGTTCAGCCCACTCCGCTGTGCAGGAGAACACACACCCTGCTTGGGACTGCAGCTGCAGTGCAGCTGAGCATCAGTGCAGGCAGGAACAGGGGCTGATCCAAAACACCAGCTTTGAGAGCTGCTGCTACCAGGTACAGCTCTGGGAGAGACACTGGAGAGAAGCCTCTTCTTGCTGTTTCTGCAGAAATGAAGTGTCACTGCCCACTGAGGCTCTCCCTGTGCTCTGCTGTTCAAATACAATCATTACTCCACGCTCAGCAGTGCCTTTGTGCCCATCTCAGCTCAGGGGCTGCTTTCTCTGCTGTATCTGATCTTGCATTGCCACACCATCCACAGCAATTGCTCCAGCCAGACCTCAGCAGACCGTATAGAACAGGCTAGAAGTACAAAAAACTCACTGCATTTCCCACCTTGGAACAAAGGGAAATCTGGAGGGAAGAGATGCTCCAACTTGTTTTCTAAATAGATTCTTTTCACACTTTCCAATTGCTCGCTCCAAGCTTCATAAATACCTGCAGGGTTAAAACACTGTCCTCAGGAGCTGGAGCAGTGACCTGGATAAGTGACAGTCAATACAAAGTCCTTTCTTTGGAAGGAATTGCCTCCAGTACAATCTTTTGCTCATTCAGTCTTCTATCTCCTTCAAGCAAAATCTGCCAGAACTGGCTATTTCCAATTTATTTTTTTCTTCTTCCTTCTCTTCTTTATTTTATTTTGTGTGTTGTCCCAGTCTCCCCTCTCAGAGGTGTTTCCCTGGGGAAATTCATGTCCCTTGTACTTTTTACTCTGTGCACATAATAGAACATTATCTGCATAATTTACCTTACACCGCATGTTCTTCCTTCTGGCTAAGTGTTTATCTAAAATAAATATATCTCCTCATCATGTACACTGTGAAAAAGAGTCAAAAAGCCTGTCCTATGTGAGAACTTCATAATATCCAAAACCTGAACCACCAAGAGTGTATTAGCTCTGTCCTTCAGGTCACATGTAACTGTAAAGCTGATCATCTTCCTCCTGCCTCTCTCTGCATTTTTCAGTGTCCCATTCCTTGTGTAATCTAATGAAATCCCCACACAGTGAATCCAGATAAAATCTGGAATTTAAACACAGCCCACAGATCAAGGGATTTCAATGAGGTAAGTCAAAAACCCCCTCTTCCTTTAACGCCTTTTATCACGCTCTGCATGGCCGGGCATGAAACAGCAGCAGATCTGTGGAACCGGGAAGGGCAGGAACATTTTTCATGGACTAATTACCACGAGTAAAACATCCAGATCACATGGCAGAGATGTTGCTTCCATACCTCCCTTCCAGGAGCACAGCTGCCAGGCAGTGCAGCTCTCAGAGTGCAGGGGAGCTGACACAGCACTTGACCATGTTTTGGAGTGAAAAGTGCTGGGGCTGTTGTGGTCCAGTCAACACAATCTCCAGACAGCTTCTCTTACACTCTCTTGAGCATGAGGACAGCACAGGGCATTGCTGATGCTGCCAGGATTTCTAGGTGTTCGTAGTTACGAGCAAGAGCCTTTGAGAGAAAAATATAACAAAATATTGAAGCCTGAGGTTTTGTAGCAAGTTTGAATTATGGTATATCAGGGTGAAAACATGTCCTCAATATAGAGGGAATAGTTATTTTTACATTAATACAATTCAAAGTGTATTTGATGGTTCTCTATTTCTTCCCATTTTCCCTTATGATGATTTCACAAGTGCCCCGGTTTTGTTCTTTACACAAGACTCTTATGGTCCCTGTTTTGTGTCACCTGCACCAGTTCACCAGCAGGATCAGACCCTAAGGCTGGAAGGTGTTGGGCCAACCCTGTGTGAGAACTCAGTCATAAATTTGCAATAGTAGGCAAATTCAAGTACAAGGCATGGAATTTCCTCAAAACTCCTCACACTTCTACTTTCTACAGATATTTTTGGACAGGCTGAATTGTCCTTGGAGACTCTATATATCTCCAAGTGCCATTTCTAGGATCAATTCAGGTCCCTAAGCCCAGGTGTCTGGTACCACTTCAGATAATCTAGGGTCTCCCATTCTGAAAGTATTGGGTTTCCAGAAGCCCAGTGTGGGCATCCCAAATAATTTTGGGAACACATAGCAGCATTAAAAGTATGGATCTCTCCCTAAATTAATCTCTCTCTAGGGCCAGACGTGTCTTTGTGATGGCCATTGGGTGAATCTCAAGCCTTTTTTTGAGGGTCACACCCACCAGCAGATTTGTGCCAAAGGAAAAGACACTGACTACTTGCAGGGCTGAAAGCCCACCAGATGCTGTCCCATCCAGTGTCCCTGTTTATGTATTCCGTGGTGTCTCCTTTCTGATTCCCTTAAACCAGTTTCTGTTTCACAGGGGAAGAACCTGAGCAAGGCAATGTGAAGTTTGCCTCACTAACAAACTCGCTGTTAATTCCCTAATGCACTGTCACAAGACTAATGGCCTATTTTAAAGAGCATCCCTGTCAGGAGGTGCTCTTTTAAGAGGATTCCCACAGTGCAGTTAGGCAGCCCTTGCATCTAAAAATTACAGTATGGGAGAAGAGACCTCAATCTCAACACACCAAATTTGGAGTTTATTGAAGACCTTCAGAGCTGGAAAATGTCACCGGTTGGAGCCAGCTGCAAAGTCCACACATTGAAAAGAAAAAGTCTGTCTCTCTTCTTCAAGAGTAATGGTCCTCAGTGAATTTTTATGTTTTAGCAGAAGAACTCAATCCAGACTCAAAAGCTGTGGAAAATTGACCTGTTTGCACTACAGGCTCTTTGATCATCTCTAAGCCTTTGAGGCTCCAACCCAGGGAGTGACACAGAGAGACAAACATGGAAAAGGGCCTTTACATGGCCTCAGGGGGAAGAAGCAAGCAAGGTTTAACCCAAAACACATCAAAACTTTTCAAAGCTGCCCATCTCCTCTCAACATCAGCTCTTCCTTACAAACCTTCCTTTGAAGTCACAGGCCACAGTTAGGAGCTTCCTTGGGAAGAAAGATGGTTTTTCTCTGTCCATGTTTTATCACATCCACCATTCTCCCTTCATAACGAAAGCTTCTATCTCATGTGCTCATCAGAGCCAAGAAGACAGTGTGAGGTATGATCCTGTGCCAGGAATACTTGCAGGACTCGGGCTTGGATTGCTCTTTCTCATACTTTCTGTGGGTGTCTCATTATCACTTTCATGTCAGTCTCAGAGTGGGATCCAACACAGGTGTCCTTCAGGCAGGGAATCACATTGACCTTTCTCATTTCATTTACTCTGGGTTTGGGTAACAGTCTGGTATCTGTAATGGGGAGAAGATGTCCCTATGCTGTATCAGCACAGAGCTAATTCTGCTGGCCTGGCTTTCCTTCAAAGCACATGAAAGGATCCCAAAACAAAGTTACAATAGGAAAAGGTGAAAAAAGTGACCAGCTGGCTCCTGTTTGCCCATCTGGAAGCTGATGTCCATTATCAGCCACTTTGTTGTTTCTTAGAGGACAAAAATACCACAGTTCCACTCCCAAACACTCGAATTTCAAAGTCAGTGTCTGTGAGACTGGGTAGTTCCGGTGACACCCTGCTTCCTTGGGAACAGCTGCCAGCACCCCCTCAAATGTCAACACTCAAAGCAGGGACAGACGTAGGTGTGGTCACCTTAGCAGTACCAG
This sequence comes from Pomatostomus ruficeps, assembly GCA_013400735.1. Taxonomy (NCBI): domain Eukaryota; kingdom Metazoa; phylum Chordata; class Aves; order Passeriformes; family Timaliidae; genus Pomatostomus; species Pomatostomus ruficeps. The sequence continues at coordinate 7,504 of VYZT01053560.1, forward strand.
CTGTCCTAGAGATTTAATGATTTGGAGAAAGAACCAGAGTTGTAATAAAACTTAACAGCATCATCTGAAAGACAACAGAGAAGTTGCCACAAGAAGAAAATAATTTCGCACCAATTTCTGTCTTAGTTTAAATTATCTTTCTACAAGTGTAAGGTGAAGATGGGAATTTGTCATGAGCTGTAAGCAAAGGTAACTGGTTTATTTCCCTCAGCTTGTATCAATAAAACCTCGGTTTTATCCCCCTTGGGGCACTGGACCTCAAAAAAAAAAAAAAAAAAAAAAGAAAAGAAGTGAAACAATTGCAGAAATTCCAGAGGAGAGAAATGCAAACTATCAAAGACCATGATCTCTGTGGGGATATGAGGAAGCTGCTGGTTCAGGCACAGGAGAGAAAAACACTGGAGAGAGCATTAGAAAAACAGGGGAGAGAGCATGAGAGCCATCAATTGTTTAAAGATTGTTGGAAAGAGAAAGGAAATAATCTGTTTGCCACAACCAGGTGGCAAGCACAAGAAATAATGGGTTTAAGTGACAGCAAGAGATATGAGGGTTAGGCTTCAGGAAAAGCTTCCTAATGGTGAGGGAAGTAGAGGATGGAATAGATTGCCTGGGGTGTGGTGAAGTCTCACTGTTGGAGGCTTTTAAAGAACAAACATCCATCAGAAATTATATAGACAGATAGCTGATCCTTGCTAGATGGGGAGAAAAATGGATAAAGAAAACTCTTAAAACCCCTTCTCACCCATTTTTTTTCCTCTGATCCTATAAAGCTACTAAAGAGACCCCAGCCCACACAAGATCCCAAGGACATGGTCAAAGAGAACTGTAGCAAAGTCTCCTGCAGTGAAATTGGAGAGTCCTTATAAACCTCTCAACAAGCTGGGGGGCTGCCCAGAATAACCCACAGTGTGTTACACCAAGGTGCTGAGTGAACCTCTGCCACTTCATTTTCCGTGGTGTTTAAACCCTGGACTAACTTTCAGTTTCACTGAGAGTTTCACAGATACCCTCAAAGCTACCTGCATGGTGGAGCCACTGAAATGTGCTCCTCTGCCAACTCAAAACTTTGCAATACTGAAGTTTTTATGTCCTGGAGTAGCTTCATAACAGAGCACACAAGGGATCGGGCCTGTCAGTATCAGATGAGGCCCATAAAAGAGAAAAGCAACACTCGCAGGGTCTAGTGCCTCTGTGCCTTTGATTACTGCAGTATAAATATATTTTTGTTTTGTCAGGCTGATCTTTCTCAGTCTGTTTCTTCACATCAGTGTCAGAGATAGGAGCTCTCTAGGGCCCTCTGAATGTGATTACCTTCCTTTCTGCACGAGGAGGAGATTCACTTTCATCCCAGGTGCCCTTGTCAGTAGCCCTAATTTAGTCACTTTTATCTATCTGATGAGGAATGTGGACTCTACCAGAGTTGTTTCAAGCACAGCTTGAAAATAAACTTCTTGCAACTTCATGCTGCCACCTATGAAGAGGAAGCAAGGTTTGCTCTGTCTCCTTGCCAGAAAACAGGAGGTCCCTAGGGAGAGCTGCCCAAGGTTTCTCTGCCCAGTCATTTTGTGCCACCCTTGGTTTGCCCACTTACACTGGTACAAGCATTGTCCTACTCTGCAATGGCACTTGCAACCTCAAAGCCAATCTGTGATCCTGCCATGGTTCCAGAAACCTCTGTTTATTCTGCAAGTGAGATGTTGCTCCCATGCCTGCTAGGGAATTCTCCTCTGCCTTGATGTGCCAAGTGCCGTATATTTTTTCTACAGGTTTTTCCTTGAAACTTGCCCTAAAAGAAGCCAGGACCTGCCATGTACCCTGAAGTGCTCCTGAGCCCTGTGCCATAGGAGGACAGCTGGTGACCCAGGTTTCACCATTCAGGAGATAAAAGGGAATATTGCACAAAGGAGCACCAGGAACCCAGGAGCTCTAAATATGGTGTGAGTCCTGCAGGTGTCCTGTGTAGGGCCAGGAGCTGGCCTTCAGTGGTCCTTGTGGGTCCCTTCCCACTCAGGATATTTTATGATTCCATGATTTATATTGCTGTGGACTTATCCCCCAGAGAAATTCAGCAAGACTCTATTTAAGGTCACAGACTTGTCACACTAATATTGGAATGAAATCTTCTCCTTTTTACTTCATTAAAAGCTTCAGGCAAGAGAGATCAAGTTTAACCTTAACATCATTCTGTTTCAAATATCATACAGTCATGATGAACGAGCTGGAAGGAGAGGCATTTATTTAATGTATTTATTTGTGCGATATTATCAAATCTGAGGTCCAGAGACTGAAATCCTTCTCTCCACAGTCCTGTGTACACATTGGTTAATACAGATTTTGCACTAGGGGAAGAAACACGTTGAGATATGCTGGATGGTGAAAACAAATATTATCATGTGCAAAGCAGCGAGGCGGGGAATGAGACAGAATGAGAGAGACAAATTAAATGATATATCCAAGGACAGACAGGAAGCCCATGTCACAGCAGGGAACTGAACTCACATCTGTTCTGTTCCAGCCCAGCACCTTTTCTGCAAGGAGCCTCCCTCAATGTGCTTCATCCGTGGTCAAAATACCAACCAGGGAAAAGAAGAAACAAGGAAATACTGCAGGAACTCCAACCCCACTGTTGAGTACTTTTCATGGTGTCCAGGTAGTTAGGTTTACTCTTTAATAATGTATGACAGAAAGCAATTTAAACCAGGAGAGGCAGGAGCAGGGCAGGGGAGGTAGAGGTGAGTGCTGAAGAGCAGAAGCCAAAAGGAGACAATATTGTAGCAGGGGGGAAAGCTGTGAGCCATAATAACAGCTTTTCTTAACAGGACTTAACTAGGTTAGAGTGACCTCTGAGAGGTGCCAGAACTTTAACAGCCAAATTTTAATGTGAAGGATTATGGATATTTCTGTATAAATTGCCCTTGTTTTACAAAGACCTTTTTGCTGAGCACAATGTTAATTTTGCAGCTCCACTGGAGCAGCAGCTTAGAAGAAGATAAACAGAAAATGATGCCTTTAGCAGCTGACAGATACCTTGGGATGCCTTGGCTGAGAGGGACAACAAAGCTCTTTACATGAAGATGTTGGGGACGTGAAGTGGGCACCAGCTTTGTAGCAGTGCCGCTCTGAATGGGGCTGGGGAAGGTGCCAGGAGATGGGAAAGGACGGATTTTTTTCACTCTGACTCTTCAAAAGCCAAGGGTAAGACTTGCCCAAGCCTGATCCCAAGGCTGTGCCAGGCCATGCATTTTGTCCAGCTGTGCCATGGCCAGTTCTCTGTTGAGGGAAGTTCCCACATCTTGAGGGACAGCAGATGGGGTAGGAATGGAAAATTTGAGTCGAAAGCAATCAGTGACTTTTTGAAGTACCACCCTCAAAACCTCTGCAGCCACATCTCCACAGAGGCAGGATTCAGGCTGCAGCAGCTGCGGCACAGGGGGGAGTGAGCAAGCAGGGCTCTTCCCAAGCACTGGGAAGTGAGGATAGCGGAGGAAGGGGTGCCTGGGGCAGTCCATGTTCCTCTGCCTCTCTGGCCCAAGAGGTTACATTCTCCTAAGTCACCCAGACACAAACTCGCCCCTTGATTTGTCACCTACACTTGGCTTAAATCCAGGTAATAATAACTTAAAAATAGGAATATTTAATAATTAGTCAAAATATTTTTAATTTTCAATTATTTTCCTCTCTTTATACTTTCCTCTCATTAACTCTTTTTCAGTGTGAGACAAGTGACTGGCACTCATTCCAATTAAAAGTAAACACCTTTTCTTTGCAAAGAAAAATGATATTACTGTGGCAGCCACACTTGAACAGCACCAATAGATTTTCCTGCCCCAAATGATATAGCTGAACTCAGTGGCTTGCAGCAAGGTATTATTAGCTCAAGTACAATCCCTCAGAACTCCACCTGGCCACAGACATAAATTCCTGCCTCCATTACAGCTTTGCCAATACCATTTCCATGCTGGCTGCACAGCAGCTTTATCGTCGGATAACGCACATTCCACAGGAGTGCAGCAGGAGTGACAGAATGGGGTTAGGACGCCAGAAAAGCCACATTATTTTTTTTATCTATAGGAGCTGCAAAAAGAGGAAGGAAAGAGAAGGGCAAAGACACCAAAGGCTCAGCTTTAGGCTGCTGCTGAGTGAAGAGAAAGGCAGACAAAAGAGGGCTGTGCTCACTCATCCACTCCTAGTGGAGGAAAGTTTTCAGAGATATTTCCCACTAGTCTTTCACTGATTATGCATGAAGGGCAGAGCTGTCTCCATTTTATTGCACTCTGTCATTCAGAGCCAGGCTAATCATTGCTGCTGAGGATGGAGGCAGCCGGTTGGGAATTCTCTCTCCAAGTGTCCCTCATGTTGCTTATTCAAATGTTACTGCCCTGACTGGAGCTGTCTGGTGACTTTGGGAAAAGGATGTGGATAGCTAAAGGACACAGTGAAAATAGACAGGTATATATGACAAAGGAACCAAGGACAGATCTGCAACGTCCTGAGCTTGAGTTGGGCTCTCTTGAAGCAACCTTGGCTCTGACCTCCCCAGCACAGCTTGAGTGACAATGTGTAAAGAGCTCTAGGTCAACCTAGGAGAGGACCCAGTGCCTCACAGCCCTGGGAGGACACAGCAGGTGGGTTGGAAGCAGCACAGCCCCTTTGCTTTCCCCAAGCCCAGTTCTGCAAGCGCTGCTCTCACCACCTCAGCTATTGAGCCAGCCCTTGGTGCAAAGTTTAATTGTGGGACTTGTCAGATTGCTAGAAAGCCAGATGGGCTAGCAGTGATGTCTTGGAAGAGGTTGGGTCTGGAGCAGCTGTCTCAAGCAGCATTGTCAAAGGAGAGTCTGAGGCCACCATTCTCTTGTCCTTCGCCCAGGCAAAGAATAATGCCCCTGCTTAAAAATCTGCAGATCTGTCTTTCCAAAGAAATAAGAGAAAAACTAGAGATGAGCTTCTTCCAAGTGAACAGCTCACCTGGGGGTCTGAGTGACAGGAGGGCGTTACAGCTGCACAGAGGTGGGAGTTTGTGCCAGTCTCTTGAGGGAGGCAAAGAGCCACACAAGGTTTGTTTGGATTTCCTGTGGATGGCCTTCAAGGGAGAAGAAAAGAGGCCCATAAAAACCCTATGGTCAGTGCAAAGTTTGGAGGTACCTCTCAGCTTCTGGATGGAAAACAATGAATAATGAGATTAAAAAAATCAACAGGGAAATAGTAAATTTAACAGGACTTGAAAGGATACCGTTTCAATAAGACTGCCAGGTATGGGTGAGGTGGTCAGCATGGCTTCAGACAATGTTTGCTGTAGACAGTGGCAAGGGTTGGGGTTGTTTGTCTGAAAGGATCTCAACTCACTGTAACATTTTGTGAGAGAAAGAAGGCTTGAGAAAACAAAGGTCATTTCGATCAGCTCAGCATGATCAAACACTCTAAATACCACAGATGTTTTGAGCAGATGTGTCAAACTTCTGCTTCAGAGTCAAAATATTGGAAAACAGAACATGCCAGTGTGCTGTGCACTAGGGAAACCACAAGTAATTTCCTTGGTGAGTGCTGTGATCAGATCTGTGCCATGAACCCAAGAGGGAATGGTAAAAAATGAACACAATTTCAAAAAGGATTTTAAGGATAAGTGAGATTTTTCTCCATGGAAAAAGGCTACAAAGATAATGGCTACTGGAGAGAAATCAGAAAGATGAATGAGATGATACAACACAGACATGGTCAAGAACATAAAAAAACATATTTGGCACTTTTGTTTCTGACCTGACATTTGAGGAAGCAGTTTGGGAAAATCTGCACATTTAAAGAAGTTGCTTAGAAGACTTAAAAAGAAAACACTTTGAAGTTTTTAGCCAGAATTAACCACGGGAATTCTGTTCTGTGTGACACAACTGAAGGCACCAGCTACAGCCTGCCATAAAGTAAAAACAATATTTCATGTAAGTGCCACACAATGTGATTTCCAACATGAGGGCTGCCAGAACATTTTTTATTTTATTGGTTCATATTGCATTTTCTTGAAAGTTTCCATCCTCTCCCTTCCATCCAACCTAGATGGATCTTGGTTTGTTACTTCACAGCAACACCACAGATCTTTGTGGGAAGTTTTACCTGAAAGATCTGAGCCACCTCTCAGCTCGGAGTTGTGCTCTGGAAATACCACAGAGGGAGCCTCTCTCTTGCCATTTAATGGTGCCACCATCTAAATCAGCTGAAAAACACTCTGGGATTAGCTGAGAACACCCTGAGCTGTGAATATTCCCAATCATGGAATCACAGAATGGTTTGGGTTGGAAAGGACCTGGAAGGTCATCTCATTCTCCCCCCTGCCATGGGCAGAGACACCTTCCACTAGACCAGGTTGTTCAAAGCCCCTGAACACTTCCAGGGATGGGGCATCCCCAGCTCCTCACGATGTGAGATGCATTAAAGGACATGTGTGCAAACACTTTAAAGAAACTTCATTCAGCCATTAAATTTGGATGCATCTACCTCTTCCTTAGGGGTCACAAATGAGAGCAATTTACCAGAAACCTCCAGGGATTCTGCAGTATGAAGGCAGTGGCAGGTAAATATTTCAGCTCTCTGTAGAAATTTCTGGTCTGTTTCTCATTGCAGTTTCAGAGCACTTACGTGAACCAAAAAATAGTTCAGCAGTTCAATAGAGCAAGACAGCCACTGTATCCTTGCTGGACCAAACACGTGTGTGTTAGCTGCATCACTGACCACAGGAATGTCCTTAGGTGTGAGTGCAGTGTTCCTGTGTTCTTCCAGCCGACATTTGAGTGTAATTCTACATTAATAAAAGTACAGCTGAAATACCAGTGCAGAATCCAGCTCAGTGTAATTCACTGAAGCTGAAGAAACACTGGGAAAGTCCTTTTGATGCTGTGGGTTGGGGCTGGGTCAAACAGATCTGTACATCCAAGGGGTAGCACCCAATCACTGCTCTCCCTGTTCCTACAGGCAGCCAGCCCCTGAAATGATGACAAATTGGTTTGGAAACGCTCCGATGCACCTGGATGATTTCAGAAAAGTAGAGGCCTGGGGGATTCCCTTTTCGACCAAAACGGGAAATACATTTTTATAAAAACCAGTCATGTTACTTTTCTTTTGTTTTCATCTCTGAGATGTCTTTTGTGACAATGAAAGCAAAACATGCACAGTCCAGGGGAGAGCTAGTATCCCACAGGCAAGCAATAACCCAGCTTGTGTCTAAGAGCTCAGCCAGTGGCTTCACTGCAGAACTGTAGCCAGTTTCTGTCCTTTCTTTACTTAAGTCGATCCCCTCATTACCTGTGGATGGACTTGACCAGTATTTAGGCCATTTTACAATCTCTTGGACAATCAAATAAACAGAGATATGCCATAACCTTAAGAGTTTTCCCCATGGCTCGTTGGGACTAGCAACTAGAGGGGAAAAGCAAGCAAGTACTAAACCATATGATGAATTCTATGTCTCACTCCTAGACACCCTAAGGAAACATTCATTTCTTAGTTCTCACAGCTCACTCAGCTTGTTCCTCAAGCAAACACATCATTTTCTTTCCTAACAGAGGCATGAGCTACTTTAGACCAGTGCTGGGATTAACACCAGCAGCCCTGGGAATGCTAATACAACATTGGCTGTGCAGCTGGGTTATTATCCCAATACCTTGTCTAAGCCAAGGAACAGCTCCTAAACTCAAAAGTTAAATGTCTTTCTGCCCAGGTGATTCACATTCAAAGACCCCATGCCGGACATTTCAGCAAATCAAATCTTGGGCTTGCCCTGACCCACATTATAGAGTCATTTCCACTTCTACTGCAAAAGTGCAAAGCCTTCTCCTTTAGGAGTGTCACACTGGAGGAGGAGAGATTCCTCCTCTTCTTCAGGAGCGACTCCTGAACACTTAACAGGATGTGTAATGATCCATTGATCCTCTCACCCAGAGACGGCTCAAGGAAGGCAACAGAGACTCAGACCCCAATGAACTGTCAAGGCAGAGCTCAGTGGTTTCAGCCACGAATTCTTTACATTCATGTCTTCTGCCTTATTCACTAGCAACAACTTCAGGGATGACCACCCAATCCTCTGTCCCCAACCCTCGGTGATAATTCATGAGGGGGCCTTGTCCAGTGTTTAATAAAACATTGCAGAAGGGGAGCAGCAGGTCAGCTGTGGCAGGTGGTCCTTGGGGACAGCTGGTCAGGAGCTGCCTGGAGAGGCTCTTTCAAATTCACTCAGTCTCTGAACATAATGAGATTCAGAGGAGAAGAATGACAGTGCAAGGCCATGGGGGTCCCTACAATCTGTTGTGCTTGGGAGAATGAAGGGAATGTTCCTTCTGCCTTTATGGACCTTGCCTTTATGGACAAAGCCTGTGTCTGGAGCCCATCAGGAAGGTACTGTTGTCCCTCACTGTTTCACTTCCAGCCTCAGTCCTGGAGTTTGACCAATCTTGAAACACAATTTATCAAGAAGAAACAGCTTGGATTGATCATCCTTCTATATCTCACCTTTCTTTGCTTACTTGGACAAAATGCTTCCACATAGATGCCTTCACACAAGCGACAGAGCTGAACCTCCCCTCCTCCTGCAGCATTGAGTTAATTATGAGCTGCAGTCCCTTGCCAGGAGAAGTAACCACCTTGGACAGTCTAATCAGACATAATACGAGGGCTCAAGAGGATAAAACCTGATGTACAAAAATATATGCAAGATGCATAATTTCAGCCCTGTTGAAGCAGGGACTCCTCTCAGAGCCCCCTCTCCGCCTGCCTGCAGGTTCTCCATCTCCCCTGCTTGCCAGAGACAACAGGAGGAAACCTGTGTTCAGCTGTTCCCTCTGTGCAGAGACTAATTCATTGACAAGGCTCCTAGGAATGTGCCAGCTCATTAATTACCATAAGAACTATGTCAGCAAGAAGTAGGCAAGGTGACTGCTGAAAATGGTAGGAGAGAACCATCTATTAGTGCTTGCTACCCTGGCCATTACATGCCAAAATCCAAACCAATAACATCTGGCAAGAGTTTCTCAGCGATGAAATATCACAAATTGCACACTTTAATATAAAGCACTCATGTAGATCAGCACTGGGGGAGCAGACTACAAGGAAATTAGCCCCACAAGCAAGTCAGTCCTGTTCCAGGGATAGGATTATTAAGTTACTTCCAATGGAGTCCTGAGAGAATGATGGGTCTCCCAGCAGTGAAAGGTGACATGGAAAAATCCCAAAGCTTTGACACATCGCCTCGTCTGTGTTTCTATGTCTGTTATTAACAGACAGGGCTGCCAGAAGGTGTCCCATAACAAACCCACTGGGCAGAGGCAGGGAGAGATCAGGCGAGACTCAATTCAAGTCAGTGCTTGACTCCACCCTGTGTACAAAGGCAAAGAGGTGGCCACAGCCCATTTCAGATCTCGCAGCTTTTAGTTCTGAATGGTGCCTCCTTTAAAGGGGGGGCATGAGCATCAGAAAGTCTCTAATTTGCTATTAAAATTCATCATTCTTCTTGTAAAGCCAACGCTGGGATAATGTGCTGGGGATTAGACCTAGGAAATCCATCAAGGCCAATACTTAGTCACACTCAAGTGCTTTTACGCCACAGTTGCTATGAGGAGCTCTTCAAAAACAGACCCTTAAGAAGATCAGGAGGGCAGGGGGTCTCCCGGCTGCTGTGCAATTGGAGGCAGAGCCCTTCCCCAGACAGAGCCCCTGCATTTGCAGCAGAGGGGCATTTGAATGTCAGGCAGTGGGAAGCAAAGTCTTATCAATGCATCAAAGGTTTTGCTTCCCTTAGCTCAAAGGGAATTAAAGGAATAGAGAGAATAAGCTGGAGAAACATAATGTTGTTTCGACTTGCACAAAGCTCAGGAGAGCTCTGGAGTATCTGTAAGAACAAAAAGGAAGATCCATGTTACAACCTCTGCTTTTGTGCTTGTCACACTGCAGGTGAATTCATACCTTGAGAGGAAAGGGCTACATGAAGAGCTGTGCTGTATCCTGCCACATTCCAAACCATCTACCCATAGCCCTTTCCAACCACCACACTAAATCAGAGGGGGTCACCTTCCTTTGGGCCCCATAAACAGGCCACTTCCTTCTGGCGTTTCTGATAGACTTTCATTTTATTTCCCTCCTCTTCCTTTTCTTTGGCCGGTCTCACTGTAAGTCATAGCACTGGAAAACAATAATTTTGTCATCTGATGTAAAAAGGATATGACAGAGCTGTGCTGTAAAATGCCACATATCAAACCACAAGAAATTCCACAAAAAACTGTTCAGATGTCCAAAGAGGGGAGGCAGGATATGAATGGCCCCCAAGTGCTCAACTAAGTGCATCAGCACTGCAGAGAAACGTGGCTCTGCCTAAGTTGTGAGGCTTCAGGAGGTCCTCACACATGCTGAGAGCAAGCTGTGCCAGCAGGCAGAAAGGCCATGTCACCCCCTGAGACCTTTGTCAGAGGTCCTGCAGAGAGCCACTGCCCCTGGGTGACAGCATCGGCTGTGTCACACACCTGGAGTGATTGATTATCTCGAAGAAATCGGCACTTGCTGATGGAAAGCACGTAAGGAGTGACCTCGTGTCCCCTCTGGGAGGTTTAGTGAGGTGTGGGAAGAAGCCAGCAAAGGAAATGTGTGAGAGCTTCCCCTGGCAGTGCTGAGGCAGGAACAGGCTGATGCTGAGCAGCTGGGGGTGCTGGTGCAGACCAGGCAGAAAGCAGAGAAGCCTGATGGGCTGCAGGAAAGAGAAGGAGGAGGAGGAGTTGCTCTCCGGGAAAAGGGGGGAGGATCGGATAGGAGAGTTAAGAGACATTTGGTGGGGGGTAAGGAAGGTGGAGGGGAAGCCAGAAAGCAGGTTAGCAATTCAGATAAAATGGATTAGATGCTGATAAAGGCAGCTGGGAGGGACTCAGAGAATATGAGATTAAGAAGTGCACAGGGGAGATGATGAGTGTTGGAGGGAAATGAGAAAGCAGGGTCGTCTGGATTCCTGCTGATGGTTTTTGGAGGAGAAGAGTCTCAGCAGTTTGAGAGAGAGGCTGGCCACAAAGCAGAACAGATGTGCATAAACCCCCAAGAGGCCCAGAGAAAGGCAGGGGACTGCTGGACCTCCTCAATGCCCTCTGGGATCACCAGACGACAAGCTCAGAAACTGCACTGTCTGAAAAGCACCGGCTCTCAGTGACCCTGTGAGACCCAGCTGCACCCAGGGCTGCCAGGCACTGGACACATTCAGGGGTGATATTCAGTGGGGCACAAACACCCTGCAAGGGCTCCTTACATTGCCGTCTCTGTTTAGCAACATGGTCCTCAGCCAGCTGGACTCAGATCCCAGCCAGCACAGCAGACAGAGCTCAGCGAGACAGCCCCAATCCCTGGGGACACGCCACCACCCTGTGGGGGACTCTGCATGGCCCTGGTACAAGATCCCTCCCCAGGGACAGAGGAACATTTCGCCAGCCTGGGTGGGCCAGACCGGGCTGTGACCCCGGTGGGGCTGGACATCACATGGCCGTGGCATCGCTGGTCACACTGGGACAAAAGGTAATTGAGAGGTCTGAACGATGCAGCGAGCAGATGACAGAGGCAGGAAAAGCCTTGGCTCCATTCCTTGATCTCTTTTCTGGGCTGGGAATCAACTCATGTGCCAGTTTGGTCAGGCAAGAACAACCACAGTGCTGCGCCCCGGCTCCTTCCAGCCTACAGCTCTGTTTGCTTTTCCCTGGCATCCCTCAGCGTTTGCTCACAGATTCCTGCACTGCAGGTCCTGTGAAACGGGCTGGAGCAGAGCCTCACTTAGAGACACCAACCCCAGGACCATCACACAGCACTGGGTGGGGCTGCCCATTCCCCCTTTGATCAGGGGTCCAGGTTCAGTGGATAATGCCTCTAAATGGGGCCGTAGATGTTTTCACTTGCTTACAAATACAAACACTTGCCCAGGAAACAGTGCAGTGGCAGAAACAATCAGCCAAAACCTGGAGCTCAGATGATGCTTCAGTCCTCCTAAAATTGTGAAGAAGCACACGTTTAACTACAGCCTAAATGAGACTAACTTCAGGTCTTTGGTGCTATGGAGACCATGGGTTATCCAGTTTGAGGCACTTTCTCTGCTAACTGCCCAGACAGGTGTGTAAATAGTTAAATTACTTTATAAAAACAGAGTTCATGATTCTCATGCTGCTGAAGAAATCCAAGGAAGAGAATAGCAAAGGCAAGCAGAAGCCAAATTTGCAGACCATTTGATAACTCTCATTATTCTTATCACAGCTTCCCCTGTTTTCAAAACGGAAACTGTCATATCTGATGGGGCCAGGCCACCACCCAGCCCAGCCGGTGCCTGCAGTGTCCCACTGCTCAAACACAAGCACAGAGGCTTATCTTTCCCTTATTCCTTACAATTAGAAAAAAAAGGGGAAAGCTGGGAAGAAAGAAGACAAAGGGAAGAAAAGATGAACAAGTAAAATCTACTTTGAGCAATGGGGGTTAATCTGACTCAAAGCCTAAATCCATGTTAGCAGTTAATCCAGTTAGTAAGGCTTTCATTGGGAGCTTTGAGAAATCCTTTAACCTCTTGCTGTAAACCAGGAGCAGCTTAACAGCTCAATGTTCATGAGAAAAGCCTGTCAATAATGCTGCTAAGCAGGTATTTAGCAGGATTTAAGAAACAAGCATGTGACAACTCTTCTTTAATGAAGCAATTGGGCTTCTCTACAGGAACCAAATGGTCATCATTTCCTTTAGTCTTGCCCGTGATCTGCTTTTCAAGATTCAAAAGAAGATGTACCTCTGGTGCTGTCAACTTGTCAAGTGTTCCTTCCTGGGGAAAGCTCAGTAAAAGGCAGATTTTTCTACGGTTTTTATAAATCTCATGGATTCTTTGACCTAAGACATCTTCTATGAAACAGACTGCAGTAGTTAAAAAAAAAAAAAAAACAAAAAAAAAAAAAAAAAAAAAACAAACCAAACCAAACCAAAACAAACCAAAACAAAACAAAACAAAACAAACAAAAAAAAACACCCACCTGTACTTTTTTTTCCTTTCAGAGGCGTCTATACTGTTCCAAGCAAAGCAAGCTGACAGAGGTTTAAGGTTTAAGGCTTCTTACTCCAGCCTGAGTCTGAGGATCAACAGTACACCAAGGTTTTTCTGCCATTTCTCTCCAAAATCTGAGTTAGATGTAATCAGAAATCTTGCTGTCACATGTAACATCCCAGCTCCTGACACAGGCAGAATGTGAGCACGTCTGGGAGACACCAACATCCTGCAATGTAAACTTCATCCCTGTCCTGGGAGACCTGGCTGACCAGAGGGAGCTGATTGTCCAGACTCCCCCTCCCGTGGCGTCTCTGGGTGTTGTGAGGATGCTCAGCTCTCCTCGGGGTTGTGCTCACTCATGCCTCTGACACCGGCCATGGAAATCCCACCACAGAACGTTTCAGGCACAGCTGCCTTAATTATCTGTTTGAATTGCTACAAATTCAAATGCATGAGGCCCAAGGTGTTGGTACCCACTTTTTAAAGTGTGACGCCCTTCTCAAGCTGCAAAACCAGACCTGCGGGGCAGCAGGGCAGAAATCCCTGCACTGCCATGGTGGGGACGACCATCAGTCTGGAAGCTCCAGCAGAAACCAAGATTTTTTGCTATGCTGTCCCCTCCACCCCATTTCTTTTGAGGAACAGGGCAGTTGTGAGCTACAGGGAAACAGGGAGAAGGGAAGAGAAGGGATGTGCATGTCAGAGGTGAGTGACACACACACAGAGAATGAGGGACAAAAATCACGGCTTTCTGGCAGGGGGAGCATTTCACCCAGCCCTCTCTGCCTCTTCGATTTCAGATGCAGCCACTCCCATTTCCATTCACTTTCACAGCTGAAAGGTCGTTTTGCCTATTTTCCCCTCTCTATTCCAAGGAGGAACATTGCATTACCTCAGGCATTTGCTGCGTTCCCTCAGCAGACCGAAAGGCCCATGCAACATTAATCCTGTGTTAGCACCTGCTGATGCTCAGAGAAGGCCGATCATTGCCATTCTGGCTGCTGCACAAGGGCAAGCAGGATCCTTCAAAGGGAGACACTTTGCAGCTCTCAGTGCCCAAATTCAGTCCCAAAGCAAGTTAACAAAGCCAAAGTGTAGGAAAATCCAAGAGAAAATACTTCTGCTCTAAGCCCTCGGTCAGAATCTCAGTAGTGTGCAGGTATTTTAATTTCTTGTTCCTTTAATATTATTTTCTGCTGATAACAGCAAAACATTTCCACACACGCACACAGATATTAAACCACTTACAGAAGGATTGTCTTTATGGGAGTCCTACCTAATGAGACCATGATCCTTTGTGAATAACTCTGGTAGGCACAAGGACAGCACAGATACTAATTAACCTATAACATTGCCATTAAAAAGTCAGGACATGAGTTAATGCGCTGACTAGGAGAGTTATTTTTCCTTTCATAAATTATATTTTCCTATAGCTCAATTAGCCATTTTCAAACACTATTCTTTCCCCAGTCCTTACACTGTCTTTTCCAAAAAGATGGTAACAATCCATTCCAAGAAAGAAAAGTTAACCTTTAAAACAGCAAAAGAGGGGTAAAAGAGTGAACTCCTACTCAGTTCAAATTCCAGCTCAGTCCTTGTTAGCTAGGTATATTGATGGAGATGAGAAGTTTTATGCATTATGCAGAGCCATCTTTTCACTGAAAACACACTTCAGACAGATGCAATGTTAGACACTGGGATACCGAGCAATTGATTATCGTCTTTACTGCAAAATAACCTGCTGTATCCAGGTTTGATGGTGCTGTGTTTCCACAGTCTGGTTTCTTATGAAACCAATACAAAAGACAGAGTGGACAAGGGTAACATTTGTTAGACCACAGTCACAGAGGAATTGCAGCACCTGGATGCAGGAGCTAAGGTTCAACTGAGGAACTCGGATTCAAAACAGCAGATGTATTAATCACAAACCAGCCACAGAGAAAAAACGCCAAACCCTCAATTCCAGCTAATTTTCACCTTGATGCAGCCACCTCCAGCCCCCAGCTTCCAGAGGGAACCATCACCTGATTAACATCCTTGCTGTGATTCACTCCCATCCCAGCAGGGACACACATTCATGGCTTTTCCAGCTCTGTTCTCCTGCTGACCCAGCCAGGACTGGCAGAGCCACTCCTGGTCTACCAGCAGCCCCAGCCACCACTCCCGGACCTCTTCCTGCCACGGAGGGCAGCAGCACTGACCAGAAAGTCCCTGCATCCCCTCCCAGCGCCGCTGTGGACCGCACCGCTAGCACGGCCGGAATCTGCTGGGAAGCACAGATGGGAAGCGGATGGGTTGGGTGCTGCTGTCTACTTTCCCACGGATCCCTCCCTCCTCCTGGCCATCCTTCCCTCCTCCTGGCCGCGGCCCAGCGCAGTTTGTGCTCTTTAGTCAGCATTGCCCTGGGGGTTTCCTGCAGCCATCTGCCCGATGCACCATCTGAGCAGACCTTCTGCTAACTCTGCCTCCCGAGGAGGGAGCCGGATCCCGCCAGGCTCCCGCCACTCGCCTCCAAATAAATAAATAACAAGGGAGCGAGAAGAGGCGCCGCTCTTTTGTTCTGATGAAGTCTGGCAGGGTCGGCTGTGATGTGCTGCTTGGAAAGAACCAGAAAACTGACAGGGTCCGTCCAGCCTCGGAAAACCATCCCTGCCCAGGCTTTGCAGCTAGTGCTACAGGGAAGGAGCGAGGATGCTACAAGGTGTTATCCCCATGGCAGCACCAGGCTGCAGGAAGGATAAACTGTGGCCACTTGGAAGCTGTGTGGGATTTGGGAGAATCTCTTCTTAGGGTGGGTTGTGATGAACCCCAGGATTGTCTTCCCTCCGGCTGGGAGATGCTACAATCTGGGGCCTTCTAATTCCTATCAGCCAAGAATAAAAAGCAGCTCTGCAGATCAGGGAGGGATGGGACACAACAACCAGCTCTTGTCACTCCCCATTGGCAAGGAGAAGCAAACCAGGAGATGCTCTGGAGAGAGGGACAGCAGAGCCAGGAAGGAGATAGGCAAGGGAGGAGCAGATGCAGAAAAGCCCTGAGCTTAGGCATGGCTGAAGAGACCAGAATACGAGGGGAAATGCAGAGCAGAGTCTAAGGCTGATTGGACAGCTGTTCCTGTGGGTATCACAGGCAGATAACGTGGTTGTGTTGTGGGGTCACCCCATTGCATCAAATCTCTGTAAACCCAGGCTTACAAACCACCCCACAGTTCAAGGGTCTCCAGTTGCCTTCTGGGAGTACTTGCCCGGAGATGTTTTTTAAAAACCCTGTGTAGACACCCCTGAGAAAGAGGGTTCAGGAACCAACCCTCTGCTCACACTCCACAGACAGCACCCCCTCACCCCAATCCCTTTCCCCCTAAATAGAAACAGCCTGCAGAGCCTCAGACTGTGACTAATGGCTGAAGTGACACTCACTGAAAGGCGGGGATCATTTAACAGATTAGTCTGGGAAGATCTGCAGGAGGCAGGCTCTATCTAGGATGGAAAAGTTTTGCAGCAAAGCTATGCAAAGGCACAGACTGAGTCAGAGCCCTTCTACAACAGCATGGTCATGCTACTCAGAGCAGGCTCCTTGGGCATTGTTAGCAAAACCTGACCTTGTGTCCTGCTGTCATCTGAGGGCTGACAAGCTCATCAGCCAGGCTGCGAGGCAGGGAAATGACAGAGGTGGAATTAATGGGAACCACCTCATTTTGCTGCACAGCCTCCCTGCCCACCCCAATGGCTGCAGCATGGGGCAGGGACAGCACCGCTCGTGCTCAGCCTCTGCTTGAAGTAATTAGGGCAGCTGCAGGTTGAATGCACCAGGCACAGGAGGGCGGGGGCAGCGAGGGAGGAATTGGGAGAACATCAGGTAATGGCAGGCCGCGGGCAGGGACGGATGGCACAGAGATTCCCTGCGTCAGGCTTTTGGTCCCAGCAGGTTAAGGTACAGCCGCCCTGACAGATGCAACCATCCAGCTCGGAGGGGATTCAAATTAAGGTCAAAAGGGATAAAGCAATGGTGAGGAAATGAATGCGTTGTTCCTGGCTCACAGTCATGCCCAGATGCACGTTCCTCATTTTTATGAGTATAATTAAAATGCATCATTTTTGTGTGTGCACATACATGCAGGCACACACCATTTATTTCTCTGGAAAGGAATACAACCATAGGAACTACTTATTTTTTCACTGCCTCTGTGGCAGCTATCTGGATTTTAAGCTTGGGAAGATGGGAAGGGAAAGGGTACCCCTTTTCTCTGTTTAACCTCACCAGGAGAGGAGGGGAAAGCTGCTCACAGCTTTCCAGTCCTGAGCAGGAATTCGGTGGCATGCAAACAGTTCATGCAATTTTCACCTGCACAGAGCAGGGCCTGTAATGCCTCTGGTTGGAACTGGGCCCAGGAGGGGCAGGTTTGCTCCCCCAGCTCTGTCCCTCAGCAGATTAATTAACCTTTACTCTCAGCTCTACAATGTAACCACAGCCCAAATCTGCAGCAGCAAACTCTGCACCCATCCCAGAGCCCAGTGCCAGCTGTGCCCAGCACTTGCCCAACATCCATGAAGGTCCTATGTGCCAGGACTTCCTTCCCTCCTCCTGCTAGACAATATGGCTTGAGGCAGTGACAGATTCTCTTTGCATCCTGCTGTGCTCTCCACAGTAGCTGGTCAAATGTCCACGTGTAAAATCAGAGTCCCAGGAAACAATTTGTTCCAACATTGGTGCCCAGAGCGCAGCCCAGAGCTGGGAGGGAGATGTGCTCAGTGCTGTTTGAGGGAGAGGATGGAACTGCCCGCAGCTGACAGGGCTGTTTTGGCTCTCTGAGGCCACTGGACACTAACAGGACCCTAATTTTCCATGTTCCAGCTAAGGCACACAGCTTCTTTGCTCCCATGGCAGCATGTACCTTCTCCCAAGGTAGGCACACATTTTACCCGAGACCCTGAAAGCAGAGGAGCATCTGAGCACTGCTCTGTGCTTAAGGTTTGCAAAAGCTGTATTTGCTGGCCTCTAATATCCTATTCATGCCTGTCAGTGGAAACACAAGTGCACCGAGGAGAGGGATGAACGCTTTTCACTCGTTGCAAATTTGTGACACTTGGGAATTTGTTTATTCCTGGCTAGAAAATGCTAAGCCCATCAGTTATGTCCTCACTATTCTCATCATGCCATCTTAATTTACACTGACCTTCCAGCCGGAGCACAGCCCTAAATTGTCACAAACAGTCAGCTCTCCATTACGCGGCTCAGTGGAGTGTGGGGGAGAGACATCTGTGTGCACGGGCTCTGAGCTGCTCAGCGCAGGATCCCCAGGCGTAATTAGCCTGGACACTGCACTGAATCCTGGCTTACTCTCCTGCAGCCCTGCTCTCCAGCTCAGAAACCTTTCCAGAGTGCCAAGTGCTGCCGTTCCCTGCTCCCCTCTGGCATTACCTGTCCCTGCCTCCACCCAGTGCTGGTCAAAGGGCTGCTGCCACCTCCAGCTCGGACACACCAGAGCCTGTGGCTGCCCCCTGAGCTGGCAGTGACACTGGGGCTGCTGCAAAGCCCATGCCCACCACTTTATCTGGACCAGAGCTGCTCCCATCCCTCACCCTAACAGCCCCTCTGCACTGCCTGCCTCTGCATCCTCTCCTCTGGGAGCCTGGGGGAGGGACAAGCAAAACTCACACAGGAATTCAGTGTCTCACCACTAAATGTCCGAATTACAGATTCTTCACCACAGACTTGGCCAAAATTGCCTGTGGGCTGAGAAACAGGCATCTTCTAAGGAGCTTAGAGACCATCACCATATTGGTCTTCTTCGGGATTTGGTCCTCAAGCAAAGTTGTCAGCAATTAGCACAAATGTATTTTAGGTCTGTTTATAAATGTCTTGCAGCTGCAGTGATCAGGAGCTGAGCACAAATAGCAAGTGAGAGAAGTCTGTTTGGGCTCTTTTCTGATGTAACTGGCTCTGGATGGAGTCAGACTTGTTTTTCCTTCTTCCAAAGACCGACGGTGCTTTCAAATCTGTGAAAGCTGGGATGTGAGTGGGAGAGGAAAAGGACCATCCTGACCTTAGAATATCCGAATTGCTCAGAACCACTCAGCATCAAGACTAATACTGTCTGGGCTGGGCTCAGCAGAAGCTGGCCAGGAGCTTTCTCTGAGTTCAAGTGCTCATTAATTCATCAGTATTCGCACAGGGTATTTAATCAAAACTAAGATTGCCACGGGGTTAAGATTTTCTTCAGAGACACTACAAAATAAAGAGCATGGTGATGTTTGTGTTCTGTCTTTCTGCTGGTGACCTCCTGCCCAGCATGAGACCCCAGAACTGCCTGCCATGGCCTCGGATATTATCAATAAGCCCTGCTACCATGACATATTTATCTCCAGGGGTAAACCTTCTGATTAGCTGTACTGCCTCTGGCTCCCCGAGCTTGAATCCCTTCCCCAAACACAATCTCATGCCTCAGGCACTGCTGCCCAGGGTGTGCTCGCTCCTCTCCCGTGCAATGGCACAGGAAAGGCTTTGACACTGGCTTTGCAGAAGGACAGTAGCCCAACATGCAAGGCTCAAAAGGAGAGGGTATTATTCAGGCTGCCATTACAGCATTAGCATGAATAAGGAGGAAAAGGACATATCCCTCCTGACTCTCTGCACAGCTTCAGCTTCCTTTGCTGGTCTCACTCTTTCCTGCTCCAGCATTTCTGAGTATCTGGGAGCAGGACCTGACCCAGCAGCCCCCCCAGCTCCTCCCACCACTCCATGTACTGCTGGCTCCGAGGCCACAGCCATGTCACTGAGCCAGGCACAGCCCTGTCAGCAGGTGGACACTGGCTTCAGCAATAAAGAGAGTTTGAAGCCATTAAAAAACAGCAAAATGACCCCTCCTGCAGAGCTACTGACATCAGGAAAGCAACACCACCAGCAAACAAACAGAAAAAGGCACTGGAATTTTTGCCAAGGTGGCTGTAGTTGGGAAATGAGGGGCTTGGACAGCGCAGCAGGAGCGAGATGCAAAGAAATTCCAGCTGCAGTCTAAAGCGGCTCCTGAAGAAATGCGGGATGCTCGATCCCACACTTCCACCAGGAGTACAGAACAAAAGGGGCCATTGTGGATGCAGGGCAGAATCAGGACTGACTGTGGCAGGCAGCTCTGCTAAAGACACGGTTAACTGCTGCACTGAAGTAATAATCCTGCGCTAAATCCAGAATTTAAATGCCTCAAGGGCTTAAGGGCTGTCAAGAGCTGCAATTCATTTCCAGGGGTTTTATTTAGTTGCAGCAGCAATTTTACCTGAGGGTGACAGTAAATTTGAGAATTACAGGGCTAATAATTTAACAGAATTGGCTGCGGTATTTTTTTAAAGAAACACAAACACAAACATACACACACACCACACGGACTTGATGAAATGAGGTCTGTACATTACATGCTCACAGGTTTCATTTGAATGAAAATGATGAATGGGAACATAAAGATGAAACACACCACAGCAATAAAACAAATCAGTTCTGCCTCCTTAAGGTCACAGCAAACTTGCCTCCTGGTTTGAAAATCATCTCCTAGGACAACATCAGGCATTTGCTTCTGCATCCGCCTCTTGTCTCTCCCAGCTGATAGCTTCTGATTCCCGACATCCCCGGCATCTGGATGGAGCAGAAACTAAACCCGTTCTTAGCCAGACACACAAGACATGGACAGAAACTGTGTCCACACCACTGGCTCTTGAATTTCAGAGAGTAACTTTTCCTGTCTGCGTACCATATTATCTGCAATTAAAAAACTGTGAGTTCTTTTACTCAATACCTCAGTTCAGCTTGGAAGTTCAGCTTCCCTCAGGAAGAGATGGGGACCCAGAAAAGCATCAATGTGCAATTTCCATCACCAGGAAGGTAAAACAACATAACAACTCATAGGGAGCTCTTTCCTTATTGCCTTGGTCCCAGGAATGAGCTGAGCAAACAGACCCCCATCCCCCCATCCCCTTCCCAAATCATGTGAGGGAAAACATTGCAAAAGTTCCCACCCAGCCAAACTGATGTTTCAGGGAGGAAATTAAGGATCTGGGAGCCTGGCCCAAGGAAAAAACTGAACTTCCTGGCTGTGACTCTGTCTTGCAGAAAAATTCTACATGATTTGAAACCACTGATATCTTTTTCCCCCTCCCTGCCATTGTCATTGAGAAATATGTTCTTTTCTGCATTTCTAATTGGGATGGAACAGATGGCGAAGGCTTTGTTTAATGAAATATGTCCGTTCAATTAACCCATGCCATCAGGGATCCGGCAAAGCAAAAGGAATCAGCATCCTCCTGCTGCACAGGGATCCTCCTGCCCAGACCTGCACACCTGAGCAAGAACCAGGATGGCACGGGCAGGGCTCAGAGACACCCACTGGACCTGCTGGACCTGGCTCAGCTTCCATTCCTGCTTCCCAGGAGCCTTGTTTCTTCAATTTTTTTCTGGCCTTTTACCCCCTGATTTCCAGTTTCAGAACTGCATCCAGAGGTTTGGAGCCCTGTGCTCAGCCTTGCCTTAACAACCCATGAAAAAGGCAATATCTCTTCTCCCTGGTCATTGCTTAGGGGTCCAGACAGGGAGCTGTACCAAAGGGAACTGGGTCCCACTGCCAGCCCTGGCACCAGACTTTGGGGAGGGGAAGCCCATCCGTGCCTCAATTTCGCCATTTGCGGTAATGAATATCAATTAGTGCTCTGTGAACAACCCAATATGTGGTTCACTGACAGTCTGAAAATCAACCAGCAACCAACACAGCTTCCCAAAGCCAAACATGGTGTTTCACTTCAGATCTTGGTCTGAAACAAAGTTTGGCTCCTCCAGAGGGGGATGACATTTTGTACAACAAAAATTGAAACACACATTCATACTGTGAAAAAAAATCCCTCTTTTTTCCCTGTCCAATCCCACTAATAGCATAATTACCAGCAGAAACAGAGCCAAAAGACACAAAGATCTAGGATTAGATCAGGCTGCTTAGGAATGAGTACTTCTACGCAGGTAAAGAGTTTGTTTCTAACCTTGCTCCCAGCCTCCACTAGTGCAGGAGTGGGGGCTGTTCAGGGGTGTGACAGGACCCTGACCCTTTCTGCTAAAGAAAACTCATTAAATGCCAACTGGACTAATTTAAGCCCTTTAAAGCCAAGCCATTTCAGAATTTCATTCCCAAATGGTGAATTGGCACATTTACCAAAATAAATTGTTTTGGTGTTTTGGATGTTTAGTTGGTTGGGGTTTTTTAACATGAGGAAAGCAAAAAACCCCAAAACCCTTGGAGGTTTTCATTTCGCTTTCCCTTTCCCTTCTTTTCTCTTCCTCTTCCTTTTCCCATTCCTTTCCTTCAGGAAGGAAAGAGCATTCAGCTGCTTCCCATGCTCAGACACAGGGAAGAAATCAAAATACCTCTATGGAAAATACCTCTTCTCTTCAGTGATTGTTTTTTCTTATTTTATAAAAAATCCAAGGAGTTTATTGGTCCCTTTGGTTGTGGGGAAGCACCTTTGGATAGCGATTCATTCCGAAATAGGATTTATGCAGCCAGAGGAGAAACAAAACCCTCGACACCTCCCCACAGGCCTCAGCCGCCCTGGCTGAAGTGTGACACACAGAGCGACACATAACACACCCCTGGGTGCCAGTCAATCCCTGCACTCCTGAGGGAGCACCCAGCGTACCCTCAGACATCCACAGCCCCGGAGAGCCCAGACCGCTGTGCGTGCCAGCCCTGGGCCTCAGCAGTGCCCACCAGCCCTGCTGTGGGGGGACAGCAGCTCCCACAGCTCCCAACAGCACCCAACACCCCTCAGGGTCCTCAGAATGCATCCTTCACACATTCCCAATTCTCTCGTGGTATGACTGAGCTGGATGATCTTTTCACCCATCACAGCAGAGAGGGATGCCACTATTGACTTCCTTGAGCTGTTTAGGGGCTTATCCAGCTCCCAGCTCTTACTACAACCCCTCAGATCCCTCTCCTCTCTCCGGTGGCACCACAGATATATTTTCTGGCATTTGTGACTGTTCCCACACTGTCTCAAGCTGAGCTAAACTGTTTCCAAGTGCAAAGCAGCATGACTGAAACCCCTGCTAGACTTCCATAATGAATATGAAGTTGCCAGACAGCAGAAATTCCTTACTTGACTTCACTCTCCAGATCCATTTATCAATGCTAATCAGCCAAGACCAGACAAGTCTTCCCATTTTGACTAGAATTACCTTTTTTCCTAATGACAACAAAACAATTCTTGCAAAAATAACAGTATATCATCATGTGAAACTCGGTGTTTCACTAACACAATATTTTAACTCATGACTCAGACAAGATATCAGCTGCAAAAATGAACCGCTTGACTCATCTTTGTTAATGGCAGAAGTTTCAGAGAGGTATCCGAGATCCTGCTGGGGAACAATCAGGCCTGGGAGCAGCCCTGGATCTGAACTTTCTTTGGGATTTGAAGACACTCTGATCCAGCTCCAAAGCTTCTGGTTTGGAGGATACAGCTTATTCTCTTGGATGTTTCAGCAGCCAAATCAAATCATTTTATGGTTTTGTAATGTGCTCAACTGGCATGCTACAGGTTGACTGTGCTAACATAACTGCTGCAGCTGGCTGGTAATAGGACCCGAGATAAAACGATAACTTTGCAGCACTGAAGTGAAAGTATGCTACATAAATGCAATAAGGATTTGAAGCCTTCCCAAAACACCAGATTTTAGGATCAAAGCTCTGCATCCACTTGCCCATATCAACCCACAAAGGCTGAGGAGTGGGTAAAGACACTTTCTTGCCCAGGGTTCTGGTCTTGGCCAGAGCAAGTGAACTGCCTTTGTGTCTCCTCCATAGCAGCTCCAAGTGAGAGGTGGTTTCTGACAGCTTGACCACCTCTCACTCTCACAAGTTGGCTGCCTTGTCATTGGCAGAGTCCTCGAGCAGATCCAGCTGCCCAGACAGAGCTGGCTCGTGCTTGAGAACGTGGCAGGCAGCCAGAGCAGCAGAGAGACCTGCTGGCTTTCCCCTACACAATCCCTTAACAAGGAATCCTGATGTTCCTGGGCACAGCTTTCTTTCCCTGGGTACCTCACACCTTCCAGCAGCTGCATGAGTGCATGTGTTATCTCTGAGACTCCTCTCAGCACAGAAACTTCCTTCCTTCCTTCCTTCCTTCCTTCCTTCCTTCCTTCCTTCCTTCCTTCCTTCCTTCCTTCCTTCCTTCCTTCCTTCCTTACTTCCTTCCTTCCTTCCTTCCTTCCTTCCCTTCCTTCCCTCTCTAGGGATGAGCATATTAAAAAACACCCTGTTAAACAGGAATTTCCTTGGACCGGAGTAGAAACTCCAGGGCGCTCAAGGTGAATTCTTCCCTTGCTATTTTAACGTCTGGCCCTACTGGGACCTGTGTTTTTGCTGAACCCATCCAAGCCGGTCACATGCACCAGCAACCATGGGGAGTGAGCCTTGCTGAGGGTGCCTATGCATTTGACTGTCAGGGATGGACAGAAGATCATATTTCTTTCTTTTTTTTTTTTTTCTCCTAGCCATTCTGTTGCTTTGACACAGATGGCGAGTCCAGGCCACCTTCAGATGGTACTCTCTGCCCCAATATATATCACTTCCCCTTCGCTTAATATGCCTGAGTTTTACCCCAGCTGTGTGTGTGACTGCTCCCTAATCCCCCTGAGACACAACAAATGGATTAGCACAAGCAGTTTAACCCAGAGCTCTTGGCTAACCATCCTCACCTGGAGTGGGGTGGACAGGGGGCAAGCACAGTTCAGCACCAGGAGCTGCTAAAATGGCAGCCATGGCACAGTGACCGCTCCACCCGCTGAGAGAGACCCAGGCCTGGAGTCAGCAAAACCCCCACCCCTCCCCCATCTCCGAGTTGTTGTCCAGGACAGAGTTCAGGAAAAAACAAGCAGCAAAGACCAATAATTTGAGCATCAGAGTGGTGCATTCAGCTTGCCACGGAAAGTCCGCAGTATGAAAACACAATTAAGTAGCTGCACATCGACAGACTCTCCTAATTGCTGCAAGGAGCAATTCAATTATGTTTTCAACACTGAAATGAGTCATTACCAGTCTATAGGGGGAAATTGTGTTTGTGGGGTCATGGTTTTTTATAGCATATGCTGTCTTCTTCCCAAAAGTTAGCTCTTTTACTGCTGACAATATTAATTTTGGATGGATTCTTCCCTTTAGGAACTAAATTGAGACAGTTCTAGTTATGGGAACAATTGTCCACTGCAGATGAGAAAAGCCCAAAGCCATAACATCTGGAGTTATGAAAACAGAAACTTAAAGTCCCTTTTGCTTTGCAAAATTCAACTGCTTCATAATCAAATCATAAATAACCACACTTCTACTCTGACTTCATTGTAACTCCAGTCAAAACAGAACCCTAAATGCTGTGGGACTGGTACCCCAGTTCAGACCCGTGATAGCTGGTTTTCAGTACAGGAAGAAATAATTCATGCTATGAAAGCAGCTGGAATGAAAGGTGGCAAAGATATTTTGAAGGTATTCTGAATTACAGATGCTGGGAGATTTAAAGCAGACAGAGTATTCTAAGAATTGAAGCAACTCAGTGAATATTTACAAGGAAGTTGAGTCAGGTTAGATGTGCTGCTTGGGTGACTGAGGATGGTTAAGAGCTACACTTGAACCTTACTAACAGAGATTTTGTTTTCTATTGCTCCTACAGCAACTTGAAATCAAGATGATTGCAGAGCAGCGAGATTCAGCAGCACTGAGCAAGCCCTGTTTTGAGAACTCTGGGTTAAACAGCACTGATTTAGATGTTCATGCCTGCACAGCAGTTCAGCAAAGATAACAGGTTGCAGTAGCCACTTGGTAATTGACCTCTGGTGATTTAAAACCTTAATTTGCTTTCATGCTTTCTGATTTAAAGTAGCATGTGCACTTGGGCATAACTGCCTTAAGAGATCTAAGCAATATTTTAGCCTGGATTCCTCAGGAAACAAGGCTTAACAGAGCATATGGACGATCCTTCCTAATAACTCCAAAAAGTATTGGCCATTTTCAGCCAAATTTGTTGCGGGGTTCAGAGTTGTGATGCTTGTAACATTCTCAGAGGTTTTGTGAAGAGCCAGAGCCAAACCAAGCTCTTGTTTATTCCGAGTGCCAGATTTGGGTGCACAAGTTCTGTCCCTTCTGTGGTGGGCACATCCCATGGGACACGAGGCCTAAAGAGGACAGTGGGGCCGGGTCCTACGTGCAAAAAGGAAACCAGACAAGTCCAGGCTGTGTTGGACCCACTGCATGCTGAATGTGCTGTTTATAACAGCCGTGACTGTGTGACATTCCCCTTACACACAGCCATGAATGCCATTCTCTGCCAGGGACAGGCAAGGGGTGAAGCAGAGCTTCCTGGTGCTCACAGGTACTGCAAGAAGCAGCACACGCTGCAGAGCCCTGAGAGGCACCTCCAAGCAGGAAAAAAAGCTCCCTGGGTGATTTGTAGCCTCTGAACAGCAAAGCTGTCACTGAGCCACAGTGAATCTTTCTCAGTCTGCATCTTTGCTGAGCTGATTTATTGAAGGTGTCAATAACAGAAGTGGGCTGGGGACGGGCTGTAAAGCTCAAAACCTGAATTTCCTGTGTTTTTGTGCTCCCCTCTGCCTTCAGCACTTTGTTTCATCTTCAGGTGAGTTGAGGCTTTGGCTGGCTTTCAGGGGCAAAGGGCTGCTGCAAGGGAGCCCCACTGCTTCACCTGCACAGGGTAAATCAGAGGATGCTCATTTCCACACACTGCACACTTAATGGTTGGGTTAAGCTAACAGGAGTTAAAAGGCAGCTTGGTCAAGCAGGCAGGGAAGAGCTGGAGTCAGAACATCCAGCTTCCTGCTGCCCGTGAAATAATTATATGCCCCTCTGGGCCATAGCTTCCTCACTCTGGAATAAGGGTCAGTCCCAGTGTGCTCTGCTCACAGGAGCAGACATTTCAGGAAAGGGGTGCTGCATTGCCATTAGTTCTATTCCTAAAATAAAATCCAAAAGCTCATCAAATTAAAAAAGAAAATTCTATGAACTTCAGCAAAACATAATGCGCTCCTCCTCACACTGGCTGCAAGATTCCCATCACAGCAACACGGAGAGGGATTACAGGAAACACCAAGATTGTTGCAGTCAAATTTTCAAAGCCAGACTGTGTTATCTGAAACCATGAGAGGCTGCAAAGCCTGTGCCTGTCCCACCAGGGCTGCAGTGCACGGTGATGTGATCCCACCAAGACCTGCAGGACTCCTCTTCTGGGCAGCGAGCCCAGGGCCACAAGGAGAAGTGCTAATACTTAAAAAGATGTCTGGAGCTTGCAGAAATAGATATTTTCCCAGGAATAAAACATGACTTGGAATAAATGTTTTATTCCATTGCACATAATGAATGGCAGTGAATGTGATTTGGGGACCTGTCAAGAGAGGGGAGCACAGACATAGTACATGCACTGCAGACAGTATTAAAAATGTTGTTTAACTAAAACACAGGGAATTGAGATCACTGATAATTTTAATCCCCTTTCCTCTGGGATTTTTTTCTTTTCCTTTTTATGATTGCCTTCCTATGTGGCTGAAAAAACAGGGCTATCAAAATGTTTATTAGAAGCTCTTGCAGGAACCAATCCATATGCAATTGCACAGAAGGTAAAGAGGCATCCGCTGCTCAGCATTTCCAGCAGATTTAGCATCAAGCTCAGCTTGCAGCCAGGCAAACAACACTATCTGCTTCCAGAAAAAGTAGTGGAAAAGAGTCACCAGGAAATAAATAAAGCACGGTGCTCTAACCCAACAGCGTGCTTGAACTGCTCTGATCTGTGGCAACACCGCTTTGCAGAGGAGCTTTTCATCAATCTTTGTGTATGGCTTAATAGAGGCTGTCAGGAATATGGAAAACTGTCACTCTTGTGTGGCTCAGAGCAGCTCTCACCCCTACCCTCACCAGACATCACAGCGCACAGCTTGTACCAGCATGGGGGATGAGGCCAGCGTCTGCTGCAGCAGCTCCTTCCAGCTGCAGAAATCAGAAGAAAAAGGAGATTTGCTCCAGCTTTTATTAATTGCTTTCACAGGCAGAGAATATCCTTGTTGGGAGATCAGTTGGCTCGTCCAGGAGGATCACGTTCCCCTTGGCCAGCTAAATCTTCCCTCTACAAGGCCTGAGGAGTCCAGCCTGAGGGATGTCATGTGTGGCTTCACGTGGTTTTTTAAACCTACAAAGAGGCTTGTCCTGGCAAAGGAGCATTGTGGTGCTTTTAAAAGAGCAGAATGGCACCAGGGCATCATCTCCAGCTAATTGTTTCATCAACTTGGAGAGCAACAACTGCTTGCTAAATAAGGCTCTTCTTTTCTGCTTTGCAATTGTGCTCTTCTGGCTGCCAAGAAAAGCTCTGACACTAAAGGCTTCTCAGGGCCTCTACAAGTGCTGCCTTTGGGTTTAGTCCAGAAAGGCAAAAAGCAAAACCAAGGGCTACGAATCAGAGGAAGAGGCGAAAGCTCAGAGGAGGTTTGCCCTCCTCCCACCCACCCAACCAGTAAACACTGGGTAGAAGGAAAAGAATTAATGAAACTTGTTTGGTGCATTTGCCTCAGAAAATGTTAATGCTCAGCTAAAGAAAAGACTTGAGAGTTTCCTCAAATAAGTTTATGTTTTCAGTTGCTTTTGGAAAAACAATCAAGTTTGCATATTTCTACCAAAATATTGAAAGTGCTTGAATCTTTCCTATTACAAACCAGGAAACTGAAGCTATTAATGCAGTTCTATAATAAGGTTAGAGAAGAAAAAAAGGGCTATTTAGAACTAGTTATTGCTCTTCATAATGAACTGAACTGGCAAGGATTCTTCTCTTTTCTCCTGTTCCTCAGTTATCCAGGAATCAAACACGGTGCAAGCAACCATTAGTTAAAGTACAAGCTCATGCATGTTGATTTCCCTTGTCTCAGGTCAGCTCATTTGCAATTTAAAGCATCAACAGTAAAATATTTCTGCACTTAAAGCTTTATCTTTTTACCAGTAGAGCTCCTTCCTGAGCACATCTCCCTTCTGTTCTGGCAGGACCATTTGTGGGCTGTCTTTAAACTTTGTGTCTTAATTTCTC
Source organism: Pomatostomus ruficeps (assembly GCA_013400735.1). Taxonomy (NCBI): domain Eukaryota; kingdom Metazoa; phylum Chordata; class Aves; order Passeriformes; family Timaliidae; genus Pomatostomus; species Pomatostomus ruficeps. The sequence continues at coordinate 36,622 of VYZT01053560.1, forward strand.
CTTCCTTCTTCCCAAGCAGGTGACCAGAGAGCGAGCCAGGCCAAATGTCGCTGGGTGCCAAACTTGGCGTCAGTATTATTGCTCTGTTATCAACAGCAGAGGTTCACTGGGTTATGCAGATGGCTCCAAAGCTGAGATTTTAAATTTCTGGAGCAAGTCAGTCAATAAAGTTCACTTGAGGATCAAGGTCTCCTTGCAGGCACAAGAGGGAATGAGTAGGCATTTCTCACTTTTGCAAAAAAGAAGGGAAGAGATGGTGGGGAGAGGGGCCAAGGCTGCCTCTGAACTGACCATTCTGCTCGAGCAGAAAGCCAGGGGATGCTGGTAAGAGCAGATGTCCCCAGGTGGCAATCACAGCCTGCAGAGTGTGATTAGTGCCCGCATGCCAAGCCAAACTCACCTGCCAGGTCAAACCTGGGCATGGGACACGCCAGCCATGATAGGGAATTCCTCTGTTTTCTCTTGTGATGGACAAGAAAAGCAATAAGAAGATAGGAGCTGAAGAGTTGTGTGCAGTAACCTTTCCCTTTGTCAGAAATGTCAAAGCAATTCCTAACAGCTCACTTTAAAATGCATTTTCCATCCTCTTTTTGACATCTTTCCGACCTCCCCAACATTGCTACAAGATACAAATTCACTCTGACAGTCAGAAGAGGAAGGGAAAACAAGAAAGAAAGTAAAATAAAAACCAATCTCTCAACTCTTTCTAACCATCACAGAGGACAAAAGTTAGTATAGTGCTCTTAATGACAAATCAAGCTTGAACCACCTTCTCCCCATAAAAACCAGCACTAATAAGGCGGGAATGAGGTTACTTACCCTATCAGGACTCAGTGATTATTGTCTTATTTCCCTGATAAACACCTGATAGCATTTGTAAAACAGCTAGAACAGGTTCTTCTTTTTTAAATTTCTTTTCTCCTCTCACAAGCTTTCTCCATTCCTTTTCTCTGTCATGCTGACTTACAGAATCTGACATGTTTGCACCAGGAAAGGTTATTAATTGCTGCTGAATGAAGGTTCATATCACAAACACGAAACAAAACAAAATAAACCCTAAACCAAACCAAACCCAAAAAACAATAATCCACAATAAAGAGGAAAAGAGGTTTTAGTGACAAAACTCTCACATTTGCATTTTGTGACTTTGTGGTAGACTCCCTCTTACTAAATTTACATCTCTAAATAATTAGATATCTTGTTTCATTAGCCATCCAGGCTTCGACTACCCTCAGTGAGCAGAGAAAGGGGAAGTCAGGAGAATGATTCACCATACCTACTTTAGGAAGCTATTTTGGGATTGACTAAATCATTCTTTGGAGATTGGACAATTAGTACAGACTGGATGTCCAACTTCTACACAGCTCCAGGATGAGATGTGCGACTGTCAGGACACAAGGAAAGATGGGTGCAAAGACTAAAAGCTGCTAATAGACATCAGTGACAATTAGATGGTTTGAAAACCCCTGGGAAGGAGCAGACACAGGGACAGAAAACGTTTGTTCAAGGTCACAGAGAAGGTCACTAAAATCACTCATGTCTCCTGAGTGCACTTCTGTGTCCTGAATAAAACATTAATTTATCATGCAAGGAATGAGGTTGAGGAAATGAAAGTTCAAATGCCAAATGCAAAAAAAAAAAAAAATCAGAAGAAAAAGCATGACCTCCATTGCATATGTTTAACTAGAGTTTCATTTACATGAGCAGAAGCACACCAGTTCCCTCAAGCTTTGGAGGAAATGAGTAGCAGGAAAACACAATTCTGTGCATTTTCAGGAACTGCTTGCATTAACCAAAACCCAAGGAACAGGAATGGTATCAGTGACTGCATCACCTCACCAAACTGAACCAAAAGTGCAGTCTGACTAGTACTGGGGCAAAAGCTGTGGGCAACGAAAGGACTTTGCACTGCACAAAATTAATGCTGGCTCTGGACCAAATGATGGGAAATACCTTGGAAATGTACTGCAGACAGCAGCTAGACACCCATCTGGGGGTATCCAGTGATGTGGGACTTCCATACGTGAAGCCAGAAGTGACCAGAAGGTGGGAAAGAAGCTTCATCTTTCCCATGTTCAACCCTGCCACAGCGAATAGCAGACCACAGGAACATGAGAGACCTTCCAAGGATCTAAGAAAGCCATAAAATATTTGGAGTGACTACGGTATGAGAAAAAAAATAGCCCTGACCATGGGCTTGCATGTAAAACGCCCACTGCGGGATGCTCAAGACAGCAGTCAGTGTTAAAAAATGCCTCTTGTAATGTCAGCATAGAAAAGCCTGCTCAGGACTGAAGGATGATTTTTATCCTGATACCACCACGTCCCTTTGGACTGTTCTTCCAGCATTAGCCACATCCTTAGAGCAAGAACTGCCTGCTGAACCAGTGCTTCCCCTCCTCCTCCTCCTCCAAACACTTCATAACCACAAACCTCAGCTGCTCGTACTTGATTCCTGTGTTTACCCAACAGATCATGGCAAAAAGGGAGAAGAGGAGGGAGTTTATAATAGGAAAATAATCAATAGTGACATGCCATGGCTGTCTGCGAGGCAATCATTAGCGGCTCAGGAGAGACCTCGGTGGCTTCTGTGTGCTCGGCGTGTGATTGCCTCCTGTGGAGAGCTAAGCTGCTGAGAAAGACTTCAGCAGGTGCCTTTTCCTCCTCCAGCACGGGGAATTCAGTCTAAATCAGGCAGCTAAATTACACCTCTGGGTTATTATCAGCAGTATTAATTACTGTGTTCTCTCTAATTATCCTCTCTTAACACACTCAGTTGGTTTGCGAGAACAATGAAAGGTTGGCAAACAGTAGCATTTAAAATTGATTGGGCCAGAGGCTCAACTGATGTAATGCAGCACAGCAGGTTTAGAGAAAGGTCAGATTAGTGATGGAGTTTATCCACTGTTTTATGAGGGTGTGAGCTGAGCAGCAGCAGGCTGGCATGCCCTGGCCAGCTGGCATGGAAGGAGACACACGGTTTGGGGTCAGTTCTTCCCTGGTTTTACATCATGACCCCGTGCAAAGTGCTATTCCCTACCACAGTTCCAATGCAACTTTCTGACCTACAAGAAAATAAACAACACAACATCATCATCCAGAGTCAGGACATTCCTTTTGTGCCCTGTTTCAACCTGCATGAACTGCAGGGAGGCTTGGGAAACCCAGAGAGGCTCTGCTGTGTTCTGGCTGTTCATCCTGTTCTCCGAATAACAGACCTGAGTGACTGGCACTCTGATCACTGACGGTGGAAAGTCACATTTGCAACACAAGACAACTCAATTTTGCACTTCGTTACCTTTGTTTTGCAAATGTCTCATTTTCCCCAGACTGGCTCCCTGCTTCTTAGATGAGGATTTGTGTCTTGGGTACATAACTCGCCTCACCAGATTCGACCTGTCTCAAATGTGGTTGAAAAGAAGAAGGCTCAGTGGCCTGACAGCCTGACATTGGAGCCTTGACAGCTTTGCTGCCTTGGGGGATGACAAACTTGTCCCCTCAAAATGTACACATGCCCCCATCAAACAGATCTGTTCCTGGAAGAGCAATAACATCCAGAGAAAGAATAGGAAGAAGAAAATCCTGTGATCTAAAGTTCATCTTCTTGGACTGATCTTTCAGCATTATCCTATAATGCACCACTGCCCACAAGCTCAAACCAGCACCTCTAGATATGGATCATTTTCCTCTGTGTCCCTCAAAATGTGTTTTTGTTTTGTTCTCAATTTGATACCTATGAAAATCACATCTAACTGGCCTTCTGCCCCGCAGAAGTCATGGCATAAAATACAACAGTATTTGCAGAGATGGACTTTGAAAATGTCACCCCACTTTCTACTGAGAGCCAACCAAAGTTCTATTATTCTCTTCTTGCCAGCTGTGGGGGCTGAAATACTTTCTGCAACTATCACCAGACTCCTGTGCTCATCTGCCTCCAGAGTTCAGAGTTTAAACGAAGCACTCAGAAAATATAGATCCAAACACACAAGACGTATTTGCCAGTGTATAGAGAAGCAATAGAAATCCCATTTTAACAAATTGTTCTCTAGCTCAGAGAGTGAAATCCAGTCTGGTGAAGGTCAATTCTAACCCAGTGTGTATCGTTTAAGTCCTCCTTAGGCCTGTAGCTGTCACAGAGGCCACGCACTTTTGGAAATGTTTATCCTGACAGAAGATCCGGTGTTTTCCAAGAGCAAATAGCAGCTGCTGCATTTTTAACACATTCCCTACAACACAACCATAACCAGGGCAAGACGAGCGACACCCTGCTCTAGGCACTCAATGAGCGGGCACCAAATAAGATCAATCTGCCTATTTCTTGGCTAATTCCTGCTCCTGCAGGAATCCAAGGATGTCTACACATCCACAGCACTGAAGAAGAAGGAGCAGAGATGTGTAAGCCCAGAGACAAACCCAGAGAAGGATGAGACAGTGCCTCAATTCAAACATCAAACTCCCTCAGCTTTCTCCTGTGTATCTGACCTTCCATTACCATCTTCACCACGAGCTGGTGATACCAGGGACAAAACTGTGCTCCTTTCTGAAGGATATCGAAGACTCTTCCTTCCTTTTGATTACAAGAATTTAGCTCCAACCATGACACATCCAGAGGTACCCAGGGAAAACAGAGCAGCCACCTCCATAAGAAGGAGTCAAGGTGCAATCAGGGGAGGCGCGTTACAATAGCAAAGAAGCCATCTCAACATGAATTCATTAATGTCGAAAAGAAATCTGCCCAACAATGCATCCAAAACAGAAACTGGGACATATCTAAACCCCTTCTCTCTTAGCCAGCAAACCTCCATCCCTGCAAACCCTTCAATGGCTGTGAGCTCTCTCTCACAAAGTTGCACTGTCTTGTTCCACCAGCAGCTTTGCATCCCAAAGGTGACCTTCTCCATGATGCTGCAAAATGTGCAGGGTGTAAAATGGGATACACAGACTGGGGACTGGTTCCACCTGCGCTGGGCCATTTTAGGTAGTCCCACAGCCCTTTTCAGTCAAAGGCAATCTTTCCAGCAAGTTTTGGACCAAGCACAGCATAAATTAGAGTCCCAAGGCCTCTTCAGTTCTTTTTTTTTCTGGAGGAGAGTGTGCAGGACAGAGTTTGTGCTGATGAATAGCTTGGCATTGTGGTAGCAAGGTGCAGGAGATCCAAAACCCTGCTGCTGCTAAAGTACGTGAGTCACCACTGCTGCCTGTGCCAAACATGCTTCCAAACGGAGCTGCAGTTTGCCCTTGGTTGTTTCACTGGGCAAAGGCAAGTCTTTTTCAGTTTTTTGGGGTATCGACATAGCAGAGATCTCTGTCTCGATCTGCTTACTGGCAAACATCAAACAAAGAAGACTGTTGTACTTCTGCATTTTATTAATAGTTCACAACTCGAATTTTTCTTCTCTTTTGTTCCTGCTGATCTCACAGAAAGCTATAAAAATATATAGAGATGTCTGCCAAATAGATTTCTTGGAGGAAAGCAGAAAAGTGTGAATAATGGGTTCTGAAGTATGGATAATTAGCAGATCAAATAACCCCAAGGATTGGGGAATTTTTTCATTCTCTGCAGATATTCAACATTCTTATATTTCTAAATAAATTATATGTACTCTCCAGGTACACTTTTTCTTCTAGCTCATACCAAAAAAAATGGAGATGTCTACTGTGAGGTTATTTATTTATTTAAGTGCTCCTGACAGTGAGAAAATGACAGCTCTGGCTGCAGTTAGGAGTCATATGGGCAGCTGCTGTACATCCTGACCATAGCACCTCTACCCTGATCTTTCCACTCCTACAAAAGGCCGTTCTTCTATTTAGTTCAGCAATGCCAAGCTACAGAGGTTTGCCAATGTCAGCAGGATGGGCAGTGGGCAGCAGGTAAGCAGCAATAATTGTGGACCCATTTCTCTCTGCCTGCAACTCTCCCCCAGGTTTCCCAGTCATATTCCAGTGGTTTTTCCTAAATAGCCCCTTACTTCTCATCTACTTGCTCCATTTCTCATTATATACCTAAATAAGGGACATACAAATCTCCAGATTCACAAAATCAAAGCAGTTTACTTCATATGAGCAAGGTAAGGTCAGAACACAGGGAAGGGTCACCAGCTGGTGCATGCTCTGAAAGGTGTGTGCAGCTTTGCCCATCCATTTTTGGAAATAAATGAGTAGATAAAAGAATGGCTGCCCCACTGAGGTGTTCAGCTGCTGATTTGTGTAGCATGTCAGGGACTGATCTTTAAAAAATGGGTAGGACTCCGTTGCAACTCAGGGGTTCACAGGAACAGGTTTTTCTCAGCAATTCTCTACTCAAAAAATAGAGGGCTAAACTCTGTATTCTCCTAAAGTCACAAGAAAAATGATGCAACTTTTACTTATAAATAAACCTGATAAAGTGTTTCAAAGCTTGAGCTCTCAAACCTCATGTATTTTTCTCTAATGAAACACTGTCATCTGAGAGGCAAAATAAAAGTCTTCCCTTAGAGACAGTAATTTAATAGCAGGGACATTAATTAATTTCATCTCCACATCAATGCTCTGTTTCATTTAAACTCCCATCCTGCAGTCACTGGGGTGCTGGAGCATCTGCAAAGCCTGCAAAGCCCTGGGCTGGGGCCAGGGGGAGGTTTGGTGTAGGTGGCAGATGGCAGACTAATGGAGACATGACAGAACCAGCTCCAAGCCAGCCTGGCTCAGGGGCAGGAGTGCTTTACCAGGAGAAACGTGGTGCTCACCCAGGAAAAGCAGGATGAGCTACAACTGCTCACACCCAGCCCAGGCAACAGAGTGACCACGGGTCTCTGGTAGCAATACTGAAATAATGCCCATTAAACAGACTGCAGGTATTCAGGTGCCCTAAACCCACCTGTTCTTCAACTTTGTNCTGGGGAGTGCCATATCTGTTGATCAAAGTTTGCCACAGACACTCACCATGGCCCCAGAATGGTGCTGAGGGCCTGGCACAGGGTGCCCAGAGAAGCTGTGGCTGCCCCATCCCTGGAGGTGTTCAAGGCCAGGCCGGATGGGGCTTGGAGCAACTTGGGATAGTGGAAGGTGTCCCTTCCATGGACAGGGGGTTGGAATGAGATGAGCCTGCAGGTCCCTTCAAAACCCAAGCATTCTACGATTCTAAAGTTCTTTCTGTGTGTGAATGATGGCAGTCTCCCTCCTTAGAAATCTCCTCACTGCAAGGGTACCCTTACAAGGGTAAATTCAATAAATTCACCCACCAGACATGGCACATCAAAACCAAATACCCAGAACTACAAAAGCAAGGTTTGACATGACCTAGAAGCATGTTAAATCCTCAGCTACAGCCTGCTGAGACCTGAAAAATATAATTCAATACCAAGGAAAGGGGTCATGAAGCACTGTCAGGAAGATGTCTCCATCAGTAGCCCCACTGAAAATCAAATTGATCTTTCCTTACCCCATGCAGTTAACCTATGTAAATTCGTGCTAACGACCACTTCACTTATAATTCCTTTCATTCACTCACCCAGACACACGAAGACACAAGCAAAAGCACAGTTGATGGCAAAGCCTATGTCTCATCTGAACTTCATAAGCAGGGAGACCTGCCCAAGTTTCTGATTCTTGGACTTGTATTCCTTCTAGGACACATAAATGGCAAAGAAACAAGAATAAAGTTAAGCTTTGCATTTTTTTCTGCAGAAGAGGAACAGTACTCAATTCAGCAGAGCCCCATTGGAGCTTAGTTTTCTAAAGAAATAGGATTTCTGTTGCCTGTTGTCTTCCAGATCTCAAAACCCTCTTGAACTCCAGTGTCAGAGTCCCCTGCCTCTGCCTGTTACTAATCAGTAAGATGGCAACAGCAGCAGCCTCGGAACTCTAATTACAGCTATTGTGGTAGATGCTCGCTCTCCTGGTAATGGCTGGGTGCAGACTCAGCAGCACAAACCCCAGTCTCAGAGACCTTTTCCACTGGAAAGGAAACTTCATTACTTCACTGCATAGATACAGATGGAAAACAACTTCTGGAGGATGGAAACACCCACAGGATCTCTGCAGAACCCTGCAGAATCTCTGCAGCCCTCCATCCCTACAACCACTCGCAGCACAGCCCCGTGCCCCAGCGCCACACGCTGCAGCAGGTTTATGTTCTGTCAATAATTCTCTCCAGCAGCTCAGCAAGTCTGGCAAAGCCCAAGGCTACAGCCACCGGTTTTATGAGAGTAATAAGCCGAGTTTATTTCCACACCACAGCCATAAACATTTCCAGGATCCCAGCCATGTATGCAGGGCACCTGAGACACCAGCAGCTGTCTCTGGCTCCACTTGACCCCCTGAAAAAGGAGGCACGCAAAATGCTATCCCAGCAGGCATTAATGCAGGTTAATTAAACCTAAACTGCTCAGCAGGGGCACGGTGAATTGAGAAGCGGTGCTTCTGCAGGCTGCCCAGTGCACCAGTCCCACCGTGGCATCATCATTAATGGTTTTCACACAAGCCTCAGGGCTCATTTGCTTGACAAGAGCAAAGCAGTAATTTTACTGTTGAACACTTGCAAAAATGATGCCCTGACTGTTATCAAAAGTGACAGGCAAGTTATGTGAGCAGTTAAGTGAAGGTTACTTTTTAGGGCCGAACCTCTGAATAGATCAGACGTCAATTAGTTCATGCATGGAAGGAGAAGGGGAAAGAAAACAAAGAGAAAAAGGAGGAAGGGAGAATACAGAAGAAGGGAATAGAAATAGCAGGAAAGAGATGGACTGAATTTGTTTCCCTGGATCAGTGCTGTGAGGGATGGAAGGAGGAGAGTTCTCAGCATGGCAGCTGCCTGCGTTCCCCAGGGAGCTGTGGCCATGCCAGGTCCTGGCAGCTGCGGGTGGGACAGTGCAGCTGGACAGGGGCTGAGCTTCCAGCACACCCAGGAGAAGCAGCCTTCAACCAGCACCTCCCGTGAGGTTTGGGGGCTTTGGCTTTCCTCTACATTCCTCAAGAGAAAACCTCACGAGAAAACTTTCAAGGTCCAACAATTTGTGCCTTTTATGCTATGGACACTTGAAGAGGAACAAAATCATCCACAGACTGCATGTACCTGGGCACCATTCCAGTTCCATATTTTTAGAAAAAAAAATGAGCCTTTGACACTCAAGAAAGTGATTAAAGAAAATCTTTCCATTTTGACATGTCCCAATGAAAAGAAATAATTAGTGAAGTTATACATCTCATTTGATTGCCTTTAAATAAGAAAGGGTTTTCACCTTAGAATGACTTGTCCTTTTCAAAATTTTTGTTATACCAGTCTACAAAAGTGAAAGCTGAAAAAAAAAATGGAGTAAAAAGCTGCAGTCAAAATGAAGCCTTTGTTTAAAAATAATATTGTTTTTATCTTCTTATACTAAAACCCAATAGGGAATCATAATTTTTCTTCTGAAACACAAAAAAAGTGGATGCAGTCACTCCCCCACCAAAACATCCTATCCATCCTGCTTCACCTGATGGCAAACATGAGGAAAAGGAAGAAAATGGAACTCCCAGCCTGCAAGCTGACTCATGAGCAAGGGCTTGGAGGAGCCACCTGGCTCAGAGACAATCACGTCCCATCGCCTGCAGGGTGAGGAACAGAGAGGCCTTGTCCCTGCCTGGGTGTGTGACATGTAAGGGTTCTGCTGCTAGTAACTGTTAGTGCTCCAGCTGTCTGCTGGATAGACTTGCTCTGCTGGGTTTCTTTAAGATGGTGCAGCACAAGCCCAGTGGTTCTCTGAATTTTGTGGAGCCTAAGATTGATGGGAAGGAGGGTGAGGAATAGGATTCCCTAGGATTCAGACCTGCAAGTATTGAGACTGTAGACAACAGTCTGAATCCAAAGGTATAACTGGAGATTCTCTTCCAGTTAATGGTTTTAGAACCCCATAGTTTGGGTTATAGCTTTAGAAACACTTTCTTTTATGATTAAGAGAAAGAAGAACAGACTGTCCACTCCCCTGCCTCCCTCCCAGAGGAGCTGCCAACTGTGCAGGACATTTGGTCTGAGCTAAACTTACCCAGGTGGGGTGACAGCTGGCAGGGCCACCCAGGGACACCAACCCCAAGCCCCAGGTCCTGCAGCCCCGTGCCAGGCACAGCCCTGAGCCGTGTCCCGCCAGGCTGCACGCTCTGGGATGCACTGACACAGCTCACTGGAAGGGAGATTAAAGCACACCATTATTTATTTCCAGGTAAGTTCAGTTCTGGATCTGTCAACCTTCACAGAGCCATAAATACTTCTAGGCCTGGACTTAGGCTGGGTGAGTCTCTTGGGTTTGGGGAGAAAATATTGCAAATAGGCGCTTATTTGTCTGAATTCCCACTCTCCCCACCCCTCCTCTTGACACCACTTCCCACCTTTCTGATCCTTATGTCCTAAAGACAGGTCAGCGTTTTGCCCCCTGGTTTGCACCTGGAGCACTGGCTTAGTTGGTATAAGCAGACTTGATGCAGGTGAGCAATAAACCCTACAGAGAGTGCCTGTTGGCTTTCTGATCACATCCCAGGCTGGCTGTCAGGCTCCAAAGGCAACAGGATTTATTGCACTGAAACGCAGCAGCAGCAGCCGCCCGTGAGGAGCCTACCGAGCTTCATGCACAGGAATAAAAATTTCAGGGCCGCTTGGAGATATGAAATATTTCTTAATTACTTTCTGTTCCAGCACAGCTTGAGGATTTTGCTGCTGCTGCTGTTGTTCTCGGAGCTTGTTTGGTAGTTTTGCCCTCTTTTTTTTTTCTTTTTTTTCTTTTGTTAAGTCTAACTGGTAGCAAAGCAATATTAATGCCAGTGTCTGTGCTGCATTTCATAAAGGACTAGCCATGGCTTTGCTTGGGGACCGGCTGCTCATGGTGGAGGCTGGCACAGAGAGGGTGCCAGCTTCTCTCAGCATGGGATCATTTACCTCATGCTGAAATACATGAAAATCTCCTCCCCTGAGACATTTCTCCGTAATGGCTTTGCAGAGAGGTGTATCATTGTAATGCTTAAAAGGAAGCTGGACAGGCTTTTCCACTGCTTCCCCTCTAGCCCTGCCAGATCATGGATTGCACTAATGCTCCTGCTGCTCAGTGAGATTTGTCCCGTGGACTATGATTCCTAAGGCACAATTTTCCTAATCACCCTTGAAACAAGCCTTGCCTGGCTCCTGTTCTTCCTGCCTAATGTCTGCCCCTCAAACAAACGTGATGCTTTCCACTGCCAAGGCCGACACCTGAGACACAAAAGGTTCGACAGGTGCTAAATTAAATTTGTTTCTGAGCTGTTGCCCGCTGGGTCCCGGGAGAGAAAAGGGGGAAGTCCCCGAAGGAAATGAGAAAGCTGAGAGAGTGAAGCCTGTTCCTCCTTCCATTCCCACATCCTCAGACTCTGGCTAAACACATGAAGCCCTTGAAGCCAGGCTTGTGACAGCTCAAGGAAACCGCCAGGGCGTGGGGAGCTGCACCCAGTTCACAGCTCTCAAAACCACTGTGGAAAGCTCCTCTTTTGCACCGACCACCAGTCAGTAAATACCCCGCAGCTGAACTGCCCGGGTGAATGGATGATTCTGTTCTAGGGGTTTTGGGTAGAGGGCTGCAGATACCACTGCTGTAACACTGACTCAGAACATCCCCTGCATGCCCAGAGGCCAAGGCAAGGAGGAAGGAGCCAGAGTATTCCCAGTTCAACTCCCCCCAGAAATTCTCCGGGCTGATTCTGGGTTGTGCCTTACACCAGGCACGTGCAAGACCCAGAAACAGAGCTAAAGGACTCCAAATCCCCTCATTGTGTGCAGCTGAAGAATAAAAGGAGAATGACTCTCTATCATACCTACACATCCCTTTTCCTTCTATTTCACACGTAAGCTGAGAACAAGGAGCACCACACACACTCCCAAACCACTGCGAGTGCATTGGTTCTCAACCAGGAGATGTTGGCTCTGCATCATTATAGAAGATAAAACCCTGGACACTACCTTAGAGCACTCAGCCTCCAAACCAGAGAAGTGACAAAAGCAGTACTTGCTTCTCTGTTACCAGACTTGCTCAGATCTTTGTTCCTAAAAATGGCACTTTTCTTCCAGCATAGCAGGTTGGGGAGGACAGCAGGGTTGGCAGCTGGACAGAAAAGAGAATGACAATTTTGCCAGGGCAGCCCAGTGACCATGCTAGGACATGTTTTTTAATCTTTTCTAGGTTAAACACAGGCAGTTGTGTCTTGTTATATTACATTATATAATATGATTTGCTGATACAGTTTGATAGGTTGAATCCAAGAACATCATGACTCATGTAGGAAATTGGAAGCCTCCTTGTCTCCAGAACAGTGTTTCCAAAAGCTAGAGTGAATCAAATTGATTGTATTTATTTAGTTATTTTTGCTGTTTAGTAAATAACTATTAAGTTAGTTATTTTTAAAGTCTGCAAAGAAAACCTCCACAGATTTGAGAGGGGGAGGGAAGCTCAAAGCTTGGGTGCAACAGATTCTCCAAAATCAAATATTTTTAGAAAACATTGCAAAAAATGGAACAAGTAGGGCAGGGAATATCACCAAAGGTGGGTGTCAGGGCTCCAGGGTTGTAGTCCCTGTCTCCAGTACTGGCTTCAGAGAGAGGCAGCTTTCCCTGCAAAGCAGCCTGGCTGCCAAGGAGTTCCTTGCTTTGGGAGCTGAAAGCTTTTGACAAAAAGCCTGAGCTTTTCTGAAACACTCCACTCTAGCATCTGGCCCTGCTGGTCTGCCCAGACATGAAAATCCACTTCACAACAGCGTTGTAAATCTTAATTAAGATCTGTAAACTATAGATAAAAAGGATTATATGAGTACACAAGTATCACTATCAGGTAGAGCCCCTGAGAACCAGCACTTTGATGCTGCACCATGCACAGTGGCATTGAGAAATGTATGAATGTCACAGCATTATTGATTCTGCAGCTACTAAAAAGCTCCAGGATCCCTGGCAATAAAAACACGATAATGAGAAGTAGCCAGGATAGCACTATTTCTGCAAACAGCATTTGCATTCCCTGGGACTAGGGCATAAGCTGTATTTATCAATAGAGAAGTGAGGGCTGGTTTGAATGCAAAGGATTAGGCAAGTTCATTTTGCAGAAAATGTGGTGGCTGTTGTTCACCTTTTCAGCACCGGCTGCAAGGTATCAGTAATGAAAGAGCAACTCACCCAAGAGCAAATGCTGCAAAAAAACAGCACCAAGAGATACCAGAAGAGAGCATATCTGCTATTTGGGTTTGGGGGATTTTTTTTTTTTTTTCCTAGGTAAAACCGAAAACTCAATAGCTAAAATACCAAAACCTTGGTTTATTTATACTCAGGATGTGCAGGAGCACAACCTCATTAGAATGTGAAGGAAAAGCAGCACTTTGTATTGCCCTAACAAGTAGCTACTATTTAATGAAAAAGAAGATAAAATATTACTTTATGGAAGCCCGAAGTGTCAGTTTCTCTAGAGAGGGCAATATAATGTAATCAAGGCCAAGTGCAGTGATGAAAAGAGCTACCTCAGTGATGTATGCTGTCTGATCCTGCCCCCCCAGGCCCGTGTAAATGAGGACACAGCTCTAACAGGCTGCTTTCCATGATTTACCAGAGCAGAGTAAATCTTTTCTTTCTTCCAAAAGAAGAAAGAAAAAGACAGTTTGTAAACACCAATCACTCTCCCACCGAGAGAAAAGGGAAGGACGCTGCTGTGCTTTAACAGAGGCTACGTGAAACAAACGGCTGCTTTGTCTCTGCAGGTCATTAGCATAGGTACAGCCATCAATTTTGTTGTTCCCCACTGCGGTACGGCAGAAATCCTGCTGAAGCTGTCCTCCGAGCTCACGGCACTCCGGACAAAAGGCATCCTCACTTTGCACCTCTGCATTTGGTGACAGGTTGGAGCTGCATCCTCCTCCTCTCCTGCCCGAGGTCCCACGTTTTCAGCCCCAGCGAGATGGTCAGTGCTCAGGCTTTGATGCGGATGGGGCAGTTTGCTCTGACATCTCAAAGCCTGCTGTTTGGTTTTTCGGTTGTTTTTTGTTGGTTTTTTGGGTTTTGCTTTTTTTTTTTTTCTTTTTGTGCGTCTTATTAAATGAGTTTTTCTCTCTTCATTTATCTCTTTTCCCAATGAACCTCCTGGCTGACACATATGTCCCACATGACAGGAAATAAAACTTTCCTTTGGTAGCATCGGGCAGGCAGAGAACTTTTGTATTGGAAAGAAAAGGAAAGGCAGAAAGCAAATTCTTCCAATATTGCTTGCTTGGAAAAGCTTACAAATCCTGCTGGCAGAACGTTTATAGTCCTCTGCAGAGATCTCAGCTGGGTGATTTTTTTCTGTCTCTCAGACAAGAAATACCATGCAAATTCTCTTAAATTACTTGGTAACTATGAAAGATATGCTTGGCAAGTACCCTGTCACTACACAACAGAGTAATTACATATTCTGCATCCAATTATATTGCCTCTCGATTACTCAGTGATTACACTTCAAAGTAATTACACCTGGCTACTCTGGGTGATAAAGTAGCAACAATCCTGTGTCCATTCTAGGGGGAATTGGCTTCTCTACAAACACCTTTCCCAAACACTGTACACCAAAAACCGATCCAGAGATCTCCCAAGGAGTGGGCATGTGAGAAAGGGAACGTGCCCTTCCTCCCAGAGTACTGGTGGCCAGCTGATCTTCCTCAGCTGATCAACACCTGAAGACCTCTGAAAGCAAGACACTCATTTACTGTTAGAAGGAGCCAAGAGTCACCAGGGCAAAATGCACAGTGAGGAGTCAGGAGGCTCTGAAAACATGAAAGCTTGTGCCGTGTGGCTGAGCCCCACGTGCTCCCCAGGGGGCTGATGGCATCAGCACACAGATGTGCACAGCTGTGTCCCCAGACACCAAACCAGCCCTGTGCAGCCCCTGAGCACAGGAATACCAGGCTCAAGGTGCTCACACGTGCAAAGGCACAGCTCATCGTCCTCCTGGGATCCAGGAACCAAACCACACTGCTCACACTTGTTCTGCAGGCAATCCCTGCAAACATGCTGAATAAGTCAGAGGGGAGGAGGGAGGAGAGGATTTTCTAAAACAAAGACTACTGCCGCCTGCAGCTGCTGCTTGCCTTTCCCATCACCTCCTGAAGCTCATTTCTGACCACATACATCATTCCCATTCTCCCTGCATCCCAGAATGACACTTTTTAATTGCAGCAAGTGCTAGAGATTCACTTCTGCCAACCTTTTCAGATCAGTCCTGAAAGCTCAGAAGTGACCTGGGCAGCATTTTAAGAGCTCAGAGTTCCGGCACCGTCCCTTAACAATGCTTAAGCGGATGTTAATAGGTTAACATGTTAAACGTTGTCTCTTTCTTGATAAACCAAATGAGAAATATTTCAACTACAGTATTCCCATGGAAGAGCCCTACTCACTTGAGTTATTGTAAGCCAGGCCACAATCACCATATATCTGCCTGTTCTAGGCCAAGATCACAACTCCAAAGGGTTTTTGTTTTGTGATTGCACTGGACACAGGACAGGAGACTCTCTGGGAGATCATGACGTTATTAATAAAGTCTCCAAGCTTCTCCCCACCCCATGCTGGAACAGTGTTTGTCTCCCAGCCCATGGTACCATCTGAGCTCTTGTTTTTCCCTAATTATACACACAGGTCTTACCTACCTTTTTTAAGTGGATGGGAATTTTCCACTGATTTCAGCATATACAGGGTCCAGTCCCTAGAGTAATTTTCAGCTAAATAAGGTACTCAAGGAAATCACCATGACAGTTCATTAATAAATCTTATGATGAGTTTATTGTTGAGGGGGAAGGATGGAAGAGAGAAACTGCATACTGTCTGAAAAAAAAATGCATTTCCTCATTAAAAGAACCCTTCCCTCGAGTGCATCATAATTATCAATGAAAAGTGGTCCAGCATGTGCTTCTGAGGAGCAAAATTATTTGCTACTCTGCAGGAAAACACAGTTACTGGGCTTGTGTCTTGGGGTGATTTTATGCTGTATATGGCCAGGAATGGGTCCTGTAACTTTTAGCTGGGAAGGGGGCAGCCAGGACAGCTGGCATAGTTTGTTTTTAAACTTTTTCACTCCTCCAGGTGCTGTGCTGTGCTATGCAGCAAGAAGGGAGTTTACATTCCTCTCTAGCTAGCTTGGCTTCGGTTAGCTAGGGAAGAAGAAGCTTTTTTCTTTTCTCTCCAGGTCTGCGATAGCAATCCTCAGCTGCTTCTGCTTCTTCTTCTTCTTGGACTGTTTCAGCTTGCTTTCTTTGTCCAAAAAAACAGACCATCTCCAGGACAGACATTCCAGCAGGACAGACAGAAGCTGCCAGACTCCAGCCCAGCCCGGACTTCAGAAGTTAAGCCAGAGAAAGAAGGGATTCTAACATCCACCATCTTTCTCCAGAACAGAGAAGGTTTATTATCTAACATTATTAATTTTCTTTTCTGTGCCTGCATGCACCTTGCTTGCTAAATAAACAGGGTTTTTTCACTTTCCTCCAAGAAATTCCTTTTGAACCTGTGTGGGAGGTGCTGCCAGGACCTACCTTTCTTAGGGAAGACACCCTTTTCAGGACATTTCCTCCTAATTTGTCTCAAAACCGAGGCAGTTTGTATTCCTGCACCTGATCACAGCTTTGGTCACCTGGCATTACCATGCCTGTAGAACGTGCTCCAGGACAGGCCACAGCAAACCTCTGTCCAGCAACAACCAGTCCCACACCCCAGGGGTTTAATCCTTCTTCCCTTTACACCAGGGGAAGGCAATAATCCTCATGGATGATGACATTATTTTACCACTGTGAAGATAAATTATCAGGCTTTTACCAGAAGCTGTGAAGGTGGAAAATCAGGTCAGTTCAGATCCCCCCAACCCTCCTTGCTCAAGTGGCAGCACCTTGTCTGTCTGCCCTCCCCTCAGATTCCTATCTCCTGCTGTGGTTGGAGTGAGACCATTCCTGACTTAGCAAAGGAAGTTGCCTAAGACAAAATATAACCCACTTCCAGAATTTACAGAGGAAGTTCTCCATTAGGAACTTTAAAAGGAAACAATTTTCAGCCAGACGTGTTTCAGGCTGGAATTCCCCTTAAGAGAAAACAATAAAAGCAACACAATCCTATCAGTCAAGATGCAGAGACAAGGGCTTAATTAAGAACATTCTCCTTCTGCTTTGCTGGCCACATCAAATGCAGGAAAAGTTCTGACCTTCTTCTTTGGCAAGCCCTGGAGAGACTTGGCTGGCTGCACCTGAGCAGCAGCTTCTTCCTGCCCCACACTGTGCTGTGAGGAATGGTGGATCCTGATTTCTCTCCTGACTTCTCTCCCGCACTTGGGCTGACCTCAGCCAACACTCAGCCTGTTGGGGAGCCTCAACACTTGCAAAAATTATCAGAGTTGAACACAGACCACATTTTAACCTACTTCAGATCTTCCCACATCCATGTCAGCGCTCCAGCAGAAAGAATTCCAGGCTTGTTCTTACAAAATAATTTCCTCTTTGTGTACCCATCAGCAAGCAGCTGACATTGCTTAAGCTCCTTGCCACAAGGAAATTGAAATCCCTGGCTTCCGTCACACCTGAAAGTCCCTGGTCAGGTCCTCTTTAGCAAGCAAAACCGAACTGGAAGGACCCAGCCTTTGCAGCTGCTAAATGGATGGCAAGAGGCTCCGTGCCTGGAACACGCAGTTTCACCCTCAGTGTCAAACACATTTGGCCCTATTAACATTTTATCTGCATGCCAGAGCAAGAGCAGGAGACTTGGCAACCAGTCAAGAATAATCTTTCCTGGCACACAGAACCCTGCTGCAACAACTCCCATGGACTTAGGGACAGCTGACTGGCAGGAGGGAAGAGACTGAAGATGGAAATGTAGAAGAAAGAGGGGGAGGAGGGAGCAGGCAGGCCCAGGATGGGGAGTGTGAGGGGTGTGAGATTAAAAGATTTACATGTGCATGACAACAGGTCTGAAGTGTTCATTGCCAGAGGATGGGGTGGTTGTTTCCTTCAGGCATGGGCTTAGCAAATTCTGACTGCTGTTCCCTTTGTATCTCTGGTCTCTGAAAAGAGAAGGAATTAGCCCTTGTCTGCACAAGATGTCTGATCACGGGGCCAGTGTTCACACAGCACTTCGAGAGGAAAGGCCTTCTCCCAGCTAAATAGCCCCCATCCACAAGTGTAGCTGAGACAATGCAAATGCCATGGATCAGTGCTGATGCCATGGTCTATCTCGGACAAACGCAGCAGTAAAAGGGAGGGATTGTTCACACTTCATCATGAGATTTAGCATGCCTTGGTCAATGGAATCTGATGGAAAAAGCACCCCCCATCTTATTTACTTTCAACTGAAGGTCCACAGAACTTACTCTTGGGAATAATGATCCCAGTCAGAGTAACAGAAGGTGTAAGGGATCAAATTTGGGAAGTACTGGGTAAGCATCAGGAGTGAAAACAAGTTCCTCACATCAGCTGAGGAGCAGAGATTCAATTCCTTCATTGCCAGAAGAAAAGGTTAAACATAACAAGCACCCAGACATGCAGGCTCCTCTAGGACCCACCTTCAGAGACTTGCTCTGAGGCCTCTTATGTATCCAAATGTGAAATTAAAATTGAAAATATACAATGAATGGTCTCCTGATACAGTCAAATGCCCTAGCACCAGGGTGAGATTAGTTAGTATAATTTCTACGCACATTAATTAATTGGAACACCTAGAGTTTCAAAAAATAGCTCTGCAATTCCACTGCTTAAATAGCTTACAGTATTACCAGCTAAGGCAAAGGGGAGGGATGAAGAACCTACTGATTAAAAGCTATACTTTAATGAGATAGCAGTCCAAATTTTACAGAATTCATCAGGGATGGGGGCAAGGAACACCCAAATTAGAGCAGGAAAAGCACACTACAAAGCCAAACTGAGGCAAACCGTCAGTGTCAGGCTCACAGAGTGTCAGGCTGGGTTTGCCAGGCTGGGGGACAGCGGCAGTGTGGTGACAGGAGGGTCAGCACCTGCCACCAGCCACGTGACTGCCTGCATTCATTACTGCCATAAACATCACACCAGGAAATTGAAATAGAAGCCAAAATGTAGGAGGAGAAGAGGAAAAGCAAAAGGCAGCTTGAGAGAGGATCCTGCTGAGGAGAAAGGGGTCCATAAACAGGGACAGCTAGAGCTGAAAGCAGCAGTTTCCTGCTGAAGTGAACCTTCATTTTGCCTGGTTCCTAACAGAACAACCTTCCTGCAGTCATGTCCCATGAGTGTGCCTGCTCTGCCCATTTCAGCCCAGTCCTACACAGTGGCTCAGGCTCACAGGTGTGGGCATCCCACGTGTTTCACACGGGCAGGCAGGCAGGGATGTGCTGGAGCAGCCGGGTTGCAGCGGGGTTACTGAGCGTGCAGCCCTCAGATACTCCTCGTTAGCTTCAGAGAAGCCACACAAAATGTTTGACTCCCATGTTTGGTTGCTTGTGGAAAAATAACATTTCTTTGCTTTGATTTCTG
Organism: Pomatostomus ruficeps; assembly: GCA_013400735.1. NCBI lineage: Eukaryota > Metazoa > Chordata > Aves > Passeriformes > Timaliidae > Pomatostomus > Pomatostomus ruficeps. The sequence goes on from VYZT01053560.1 coordinate 56,086, forward strand.
TGAAGTTGTGCTGTACCCCTGTGGCCTCATGCAGGGTTTAAGAGACTCAGCTAATCTGCACCTTGAGGATCCTCAGCAATATGAGGAGTCAGAGCACGCTGCTGCCAGAGGACTTGCTAAGCCATGGAAATGTCACCATATGAAGTTGAGGAAATTACCAGGTTATCCCAAATGAATTTTTTCCTGGTGAATTAATAATGTTTCAGCATAAGGGAAGCAGAAAATATCTGTCTTTAATTTCTTTTTTTCTCTGATTTATTAATGGCATGGAAACATAAGCATGACACAACACTGTGGTCAGCTCCTAAATCCCCATTCTTCTTATAAATCAGGGAAATTACAATTTTTCCTAATCAAATGAGGCATCAGAAGCAGTTCCAGCATGTGAATGCATGCCCTAGAGATCCCAACACCTTCAGAGTAATGCAAGCACATGCAACACCTAAATTACCTCTGATAGCATGCAAGGGAGCAGAGACTCCACAAATCTGAATCCTCTTTTCAACACAGCTAATTCAACCCAAACCCTGTGAAATAGGTTCATGAGAAAAGAAAGCATAGTTCCTTACTCCATCCCTAAAAATCCTGCTTGTAAAATGAATATATTTATCCCCTTGCCTGTGGTGCTTATCTCCTGTCTTGCAGCACACCCAGCTTCTGAGCTGTGTGCTTTGCCACGTAGGTCCCAGATCAGCGAGGCTCACGTGGGAGGCATCTTTGGAAACACGCTTAGGCCTGGCTTGCAGTGGCCTCTCCTCTGCAACCGTCTGGCTGCTTCTCCAGCCAGCTTTCTGTGGTCATTTATTTGTCCTTGTCAGTTCTTCAAGACGCAGTTTTGTCCCATCCAGTGATTTCCCTGTCTGGGCTGACTTGGGAGGAGATCTGGAATAGCAGCAAAAGACAGGAAGCTCCAGAAAGGAGGAAGATAGCAAGGAGCCAAACGCAGTTGGCCTGAAGCTTTTCTTCTTACCTTACTCGTGTGTAATGAATCTGCATCATCCCACTGCAACTGCAGGCTTGTAAAGATTCAGTTCAGTGTTTCTCTTTTATTCACACTGATGATAATATGACTAATTGTAGTCTTCTTGCCCACTGAAAATTGAATGAAGGAGGAAATCTGCATACTGACTGAACATGCTGCCAGGGAGAATAATAAATGAAAATCAAAGGCCCAGTTCCCAGATGAGTGTATGCAAAAGAATCTGTTTGCATGAGAATTCACATTTTCAATCACCACTGGAAGTCTGCCGTGGATAGCATTTTTCTGGTGAAAATGATACAAGCATTTGATCTTCCTCAGAAGAAAATCTGTGATGTTCAAGAGCGCACAAAATCTCACCCTTCTCAAAGTGCCCAGGCAGCGAGGCCAAGAAGCGCCCGGCTTTGAATGCAGGAATTTCACATGAAGCATCCCTTGATATCAGCCTGATTTATGTGATGACTTCCTGAAAAAGAGATAATTATGTAGATTGGGATTATTTATTTACACAGCCCTGTCACATTTGGAATGGAACTGGAGCCCCCGATCTGCTCAAATTCCCCGGCACGGCTGATGTTGAGGTTCCCTGTCAGAACGGATCGAGCGCGCGCCTGTCACGCCGCCTCTCTCTGGAAGTGAAAGGACATTATTCAGGCATGAATCCTCCGAATCAGGGCAGCGTCTGTCCCAGAAGCCTGCTCAGCTCCCAGCCACGGTACACGGCTGCTCTCAGTCACAGTGGCACTTCCATGGGAGCGTAGTTCCCTGCAGCAGCAGCACAAACACGCTGGAGATGGGTCATGCCAGCCCATGGAGCCTGACAGCAGCCTGGTGCTTGCCTGGTATCCCAAGAGAAATGCAGAATAAAGCAATTCACAGCCCAGGTGAGGTTTCACAATGAAGTAGCAGGAACCAGGCCCATGTCTCATTGCCACCTCCTAAAAGCAACACGACCAAACGCTGGTGCTGTATTTTTCCATCTAGACTTGTTCATCAAGAGCTGCTCCGCTAGTTTTTGTCAAGAGGGCACATAGATATCTTTCCCAAAGCCCTCTGGAGCCACCTTCCTGATGGAATCATCCGTGTCCTTGGGATGGTTCAGAGGTGACCAGGACACTTTGCAAGTCTATAGGATTTCCCCATCAGCACCATTGAACCAGAGCTACCAACTTCCCTACTTCTGAAGAGTCAGGGAAGCAATTGGGGGTGAAGTTCCTGATACAACAAAAGGCAAAGATTTTTTAAGGCATCTGGAATGGGAAAGGTGTTCTAGAGTGATACTTGGGTGACCTTTACACCCTCGCCATCCCTCTGCCCATCATCCTGGGCATGCTGGACAGAGCAGCTACCAGGCTGTTGTGGTTTGTGCTGCTCACAACCAGCTTCTTGTGATTTTGACATTCAGGTTTATTGGATTGCAGACTGGCCTGCATGTTCCCTTCCAGCTTTCTGTTCATTATGCAAGAAGCCCCCTCTTTAACTCTTTAGATCCACTCTCTCTCCTTCTTGCATCGCTTGGAGCAGAGCCAAGGGGACCGAGCTGACGCTGCGGTCTGAACTTACACAGTGAATACAAGTCACAGGAGCCAGTACACCATTTGTCTCTACAGGGGGGCCCTGCACCTGCCAGAGAGGAATAATTAAATGATCAAGTGTCCAGAGAGCTACAGAGACAGAGGAAACTGGATATACCTGAGGTGGTGGAGTAGCCTTCTTCACGAAGTATCTGACAATCACATTCCTCATAAGCTTTGCTTCCCTCCCATCAGCCCTACATCCCAGCAAAGCAAAAGGGTCAAAAGCAGGGCCAGAGCAAGGCTGAAGCACAAGACTCCCAACAGGGAGGAGGTGTTCATCTCACATAAAACCTGCCTGCACTCAGAAGGACAACTTCACCTTGGGAGCTGGGCTCCTGCATCCACGCCTGGTGCTGCCTCCCCATCCCCTCAGGTGCTCACTGCCCCTGGGCACGCTTCCAGCCTGTTACTAATTTGGACCTGTCTCTCCAGTTCACTTCACTCTTTTGCTGTGGGGTGAGATTAAAAAAAACCAAACAAACCAAAAAACAGAAGAAAAATAAATCTAGAAGGGAATATCTTTTTTACTTGGTGCTGGCCACAGCTCAGTCAGGAGAGGGACATCACTTGAACATCCAACTTCCTGGAATAGGAAGTGTCACCTGTTCTCTTCCCATGCAGAAACATGGGTGGGAAGAGGGGGATCATACTTTCTAATAGCTGAGGATATTCCTTTGGCCTTAAGCCAACTTCAGGGCTATAATTAGGGTCAGAAGAATGGCCAGTGTTGGGTGCCACATGCAGAGGACGGGCTTCCATCTACCTGAGAAAGCAGCACCTCCCTGGCACTCTTCCAGCCGTACTCCTTTCCCCCCCCGAGGGATTCCTGTCTGTTCCCTGAAATTCTCATCACAACAAATTTTGAGCAGCCTATTGTGACAGGATCACTTTGAGTGCTGCGTGCCCAGCGCCAGCGATGCCCCAGGCCAGGGCTGGCTCTGGCTCCTGCCACGCTCTATCCTCCCTAGGCGCACAAACACTTCAGCCAGCCATGGAGATGCTGGTATGATGGTACAAACTTTCCTTCCCTGGGAGCAGCTGGGGCAAAACCAGACAACTGCTGCAAAACCTGTGCCTAAAACTAGCTCCCCTGAAGAGGGAAGTGCATAACTGATGATGGTTCCTGGCAGTCTCAGGGAATGATTTTCAGTGAATGGAAAAAAAAGGTCATTTATTTCTCCATTGTTGTAATGTTTTAATTCAGTATTTATGGCTCCAAAAAGTACTGTTTAGTAATTTGTAGTACATTTCAATTCAACATTATATAAATATACTTGGTTTTATTTTGGAGCCAGAGGATTGGGAGCATTAATAAAAAAATAAAATTGCATTTAAAGACCTAAAATAAAATGCAGCTTTATATTTTGGGTGAAATCAAATATTTCAGATAGACCAAACCAAGTATTTCTGAAGGGGTTTCACCATCACCTCCAAAAAAATTCTGTTAACTTATCAGCATGTGATTCTCCTTCATTCTTCTCAGTCAAAACTAAAAAAAGGTAATTTCTAACCACTCCTTGTTAGATAGTGTCTTATCTTCCCCGTTCCATAAATGCTTAATTGAAAGAGGCATGAATTTGTTGGTAGCACAGCAATTTGGAGAACAAGAAAATCTGTGAAACACTGGTGGAGAAACAACCCTGCAGGAAGACTTTCTGAGCTGATACCACCACAGGCTGGTAGAAAAAGGGTGAATGTGCAATTAAAAAAAAAATTTTAAAAAGGCATAAAATAAAGAAAGAAAGGAAGGAATAGCAATATAAAAAATTCACAGAAAAAAAAAAACCTGTTCAAGAGCTTTAAAAATTCAAAACATTTCAACTATATGCTTGGACCCAAGGGGATGTTCTAAGAAGAAATGCATCTGAATGGGACATTCAGAATGTCCCCATGAGAGCAATTCCACATTGTGGAACATTTTGTATTCTTTTGCCAGATTGCTGATTTGTATGTGACCTGTACACTGAGCAGTAAAACTTTTGTTTTACCTGTTTAAAACAAACCACCGTTTGTTTTATCCCAAGACAGGAATGGATAGCAAGCTTGAATTGTTAGCCATATTGGCAACACAATTTTAATAAAATATTCCTGGCCTTATCATCACAGTTCCATTAGCCTAAGCCACTTGTAATAACCTAATATGCGGAATGATTTCCAGGTACTTGCAGCTAAAGAAATAATAAGCAGTTTCTCTTTATTTCTTTCTCCTTCTCTTTCTTTCCTTCTTTCTCTCCTTTGTTCTTTCTTTCTCTCTCTAGATGACAGACAGATAAACAGCCAGCCAGACATCCACCCTGGAATTTCCTCAGCAGATCAAAGCAGGTCTCACCACAAGCCGGTAGATGGCTATTCCGGATATAATTGTGCTTGTGCTTGGTTCAAATAGAAACTCTTGTAGTGATCTGGTCATGATAGAAATTAGTTTTGTTGAGGGCTTCTTCCCTCCACGCTGGGAACCTTGTCCTAAGCTCAGAGGACAGACTGAAAGGAGAATCTCCATTCAGGGCGGCCATGCTGATGTTGCTGCAGCACCCAGAGGGTATTTCCTTGTTCTCCAGGGCTGGAAGAGCAATTGGATTATTTTATTTGTGGGTTAGCCCTTAAGTTACCATCACAAGCCTTCATAACTAGGCAGTTCTCCAGCCAGGACGGGAGGAATGATTTTTTTTCTAACAACTTTGGGCTGCAGCTGCACTGAGAGCAAAGGCGCTGGGAATGGAATGTGCAACCTGACAGGCAACCAGTCACTCCCTCTGCCTCCCTCCCTGGAGATGGCACAAAGTCATCTTGGCAGGCTAGAGGCTGCAGCAAGAGAAGAACTATTTGTGTGAGCACTGCAGAGATTAGATGTCATGACCAAAATGCCAGGGGAACAGCAGACTGCAACTGGAGCGCCCAAGCGAGCCATGAGGAGATGGAGCAGCCCTGGGATAACAAGGGGGTGCTGCACGCTTCTTCTGAGTGACGGGACAGAGCAGCACGGGAAAAACCCTGAGCAGCGTTTCCCTGATGCGCAGTTGCCTCTAACCAGCGCTGTCAGTCTCTGAGTGCCTTGAGCCAAGCGTCACTTGTCCTGCTCCTTCGGCTGCTCTGCCATGTCCCACCCCGATGACGCAGAATGCGCCAGTCAAGAGTGGAGAAGCATCATGGTTGCCTAGGCAATGCCTTTGCCATGAACAATAAATAAAACGAGAGACAATGGCTTGGGTTAGCAGCACCCAGGGGTCTGTGTAACGCTCAGCACTGCAATACCTCCCTATGGAAAAGGCAGCTCCTCGCTCCACATGGACACGTACACACACACACTGGTGCGTTCATCCTGCCCTTCACTGCGGGAAACTGCCTCCTCCAGCTCACTCCACGGCAAACAGCAACAGAGGGAGAAGAAAACACATCCAAACCCACGTTCGGCTGAGCCCACTCCTTCCTGCCTCTCCACAAATGACTGCCAAACCGTGGGAGGAATCCAAGACCCTAAGACAAGGAGTCCAAGCCTCTGGCATTGTGAACCACTGCAGTGAAACCTCTTATTTAAATGCAATGGGAAATAGTGTTCTACACACAAATGAAAACAAAAATCCAGGCACCAGCCCACCACCCCGCTCAGAGTGGGTTTCTGTCAAAGCAAGACGCTGCAGGCTGGCACTCGCTGCGGGCAGGCAGCCACCGCCTGGCCAAGCGTGATGGCGTGGCTCGTTTTTCACTCTGACACCACTGCAGGCTCCACAAGGCTCCTTGACTCGCAAGGTGATCAGAATATTGAGTACGGTACTGCAGTAGCGAGCCTGGCACCCAGCACGGCAGAGGAGCGACTCCCGCCTTCCCTCCCCGCCCCTTTCCCGCTCGCACGCAAGGAAAGAAGGAAAAAGAAGGAAGAACAAAACCTCCCCACGACAATGAGATTCCAAGCGTCCAACACCCCCTCATACATCATTGGGAAGGGACCTTGGCTCCATTGTTTGCAGTCCTTCAACTCATTTCCCAAATGCCAGAGTGTCCGTGGGTCCTGTCCCCATGGCCAGCCCCCTTTTTAACATGCATGCTTCTACCATGGAAGGGTAACCCCGGCAGTAATTGCCACGACGGCTCTGCTGCCGGGACACTGCGGTCCTCCTCTGCCTTTTACAACGCAAATCAAATTCCTGGAAGGAGCAATAAGTCACCGTCCACCTCCCATGATGCAGCCCATGGCTTGGAACAGCTGCCAGGGTCAGCTCCTGCGGCGGGACCCAGCCTTGCCCTCCTCACCCTGTTCACCCTCAAACCCTCAGCGCCCGTTCGTGAGACGGGAACAGCACTGGCCTGACGGACAGCCTGATGTCCCACCTCAAATCTGAAGGCACTGCTAACTGATACCAGCAGAAACCTACCGAGGCTGAGTTTTAGTCAGAGAAATGTTGCAGACTTGACTCTCCAAAGACATGGATTAACCAGTTGCCACCAAACACACCTGATAGGCACAATATCTGTGAACTTGTTGCTGCCATACTCCTGCTGATCTTTGCTCTGCTGCATGTCCCCTGGCTCTGTCCTTGGGTCTCTTGGATCATTTCTCCTGTCCCATCTCCTATCTGGAATATACTTAAGCCCCAAGTTCCATTCCTGCCTGCGGCTTTCCTGCAATGAAGAGTGAGTCATTAAAAACACCTGCAAAAAACTTCACTTGCGCTCGTGAGCTCCTTTACCTCATCCAGCTGGGCAGGTTGCACACAGAACAAATTCCTGTTGTCATTTCTGAGAGCACTTAAGAACTCATGTCATCGATTTGGGCTGGGAGAGTCAGCCCTACAAGGGTTAAAGGGCCAATGGTCTGTGTTTATTGTATTTCTGAGATGCAGAAGCATCCCACATGATCAAATATCTACAGGATGCTTTAGCACAGTCCCCATTCATCTTAGTTCTTTTTATTTATTTATTTTAACTAAATAAGATGTCTCTGAAAAGCATTTAAATTCACATAAATATTGTGGAGAAGGAAATTTCATGCTGCTACCTGACTAATCAGTTGCATGCTTAGCAAAACCAGCAGTAACAGCACAGCAGAGGTGGGGTTCTCTCTCCCTCCCACTTGTATTACTTCTTCTGGATAACTCCTTATTGATCAGCTGAGTGACACAGCAGAAATTTCCATTTCAAATTAAAAAAAAAATTAATTTGCTGATTCAGTTTTAGAAAATGTTTGCAATAGGTTTCAATGTCAAAAAGGCACCGTTTCATTGACCAGATCTGACTCAAGAATATGAAAGTAATGCATCCTGTTTTTATTCCTTCCAGTGACAAATGAATTTTACAATAATTAAGCCTAGGAAAATAGATTATTGTTATAAATATCTGAAAGCAGATATTCTGAACTCATAAATGTCTCTCTGATGTGAGATGGGGATTGACAACATAATCAGCTCTCTTGCCACTCTGCCTTTCTGCAGCAAAAAGTGTATTTGTGTGCACTCCTGGTCTCCTCCTTCCCCCAGTCCTCCCCACCTCTGGAGTTGCTCAGGAGAGCTCATTGCTGCCTGTGGTGAATCAAAATGTGTTATCATTAGTCTGAACGTGTTACTGAGTTAATTAAATGTCACACTTTTGATAACATTAATTAGAAGCATTTCAGACTCATCTGAACACACACCCTTCACAAAACCTGAGAAATAAGTGCTGATGTTTTCATCTTGGTAGATTTTATTGATGGAAACCCTTCATCCGTTCATTCATTACTAATATTCAATGCATTTTTTACACTGTAAGGCAACAGGTTCTTCCTCTCTTTTTCATTCTGTACCAGACTGCAGGAAACACTTGTAACACTCAGCTGTGGCCCATGTTTGGAAGCTCAGGTTCCCAGGATGAGGTTGGATCCATATTTCTGGGACATGGCTTTCAGCAAGTTCAACTCTGCAAGTCAATGGCAGCAACTCAGGCTGTGCTTGCCCATGGCCTAAGAGCTTCATGAAGTCATCATGGAGGTTGATGTCAGCCAAGTTTGCATGGCTTGAGCATCTAATCCTTTCCTTACCTAGCATGAATTCCCACACCTTGGACTTGAAATTAGGGAAAGTCCTAAACCAAAGCAAATCTCAGCTCAAAAAATCCACACCTTATTAACTATGGACAAGACAATTTTCCAAGCCAGGTAGTACACTGCCCCTAAATTCCTGCATGCACTGCAGACCTTTTCACAAAATTGCATTTCCCTTTAGCCCATCAATCACGTCTTGTTTCACCTCCCCCTTGCAGGTTAATGCTCATCAGCACAGCCACCATCCGTTTCAGAGGCAATCTCAATAATTTCCTCTCAAGGAACACAGCCCCAAAACTTATTTGCCAGGCTTCACTTCAGGATGTCTCAGGCTCCTTTGAACCTCCTGACATGGCTGTTTTCCTGTTACAGATTGGAACAACAGTTTGCACCTTATCAAAAATGTATTTAACCATTTATTGCTGTATAAGGGACATGGAATACCAGCTAAAGGACATCCCCCACAACACAGGATATGTGGGCACTCTAAATATGAACTCTTGGTCATCTATTTACCGGTAACTGCTGGGTTGCTTCTCTGTGAGGGTTTCCTTAGTTTTTGAAACCTGCCTGGGTGAAGAACAGACACAAATCACAGCTGATTAATTTCTTCACTCTATGAAACAGAAATAGGGATAGTAAAATTAGACAGAAACAACCTTCATCTCTTCTCCATTCCAGCTGGCTGGAGCCTGAACTGCAATGCACACTGGCAGTGGATTTTTTCACCAGAGCCCATCATCTTTTGTTTCTTCATCACCGTGACATTGTTAGTTCGTCGTGGACCCTTTGTACTCTGCTTTATTGCTCTGTCTCAAAGTCCTGTCATACGTCTGACACCTGAGGTGTCCCACAGCATCTTTCACCAGGCTTGACCTTGGCCTTAAAAAGATGTGGGGGAAGTCAGTGTCCCTGAAAGCTTGGGCTGAAGAGAGATGAAAAGAGAAGAATAAAACCCTAAAGAGATGCTTACGGGAACTTTTATCAGGCAACTGTGTGAAACACTCCATTTGCTATTAAAATGATAAACTGGAGTAGCTTCCAGAGATAAAGACTGACAAAATTCTGTTATTAAGTGCTACAGCTTTGTTCTTGGCAGTGGCACACACCAGAAGCAGTGTAGCTGCGATGAGGAACATAAGTAAATTTTCACTGAACTTGCTGCAAACAGGAAGAAGAAAGCAATGCAGTCAATAATATCACAGGTTCAGCAGATTCCTGCAACATTTACATGAGACTTTGGATCACATGATGAAATTGTGATGTAGCAGCAAAAAGAGGTGTTTCATTGTATGAATGTAAAAATTTGAACTTTTGCATTACATTTGGCAAATATATGATGGGTGGGAGACCATCAGAAAGATTCATTCAGCCTGAAAATGCATCCAAACACTTGAGGATGAGGATTTCCTTGTTCCTATGTGTATTCAGAGCACCTCTGGCTCTAGAGAGAGATAAAAAGATTTTTTTCTTAAACAAGAGAAAATTACCAGGGAAGGGAGAAACTATAAATTGATCCTCTTATCATAGAACGAATGGCCATATGGGTCAAGTCAAACCAGCTTAGTGAAGCGTTTTGTGGCCAGTAGTTTTCATTAGGAAATACTGGGAAAGAGTACAACAGCCCCAGCTCTGTACACATGGGCTGTATAAATAAAGAGAAGGAAGAACTTGTTAGAAAAAAATATTTACATCAAGTTTTTTTTACCTAGAAAATACTAACTTTGTTCCAAAATCTTTTAATTAATATATTCTATATCAGGACTAATTCACATATTTGAAATGAAGAATAAAAATAACAAAAAGAGTCAAATAATAACTTGAAAGGAGGTCACTGCCCAGGGCCATAAATATATTCAAAGACAGAATAAAAAGGTAAAGCAGTACATGCCGCAAATGTCAGATTTGCTTTTTACAAGAGCAATTGCCCACTAAAATCATTTGTCTACAGCTTTGTGGAGGTGTCTTTCACTCAAAGTCTTTAAAGCAAGGTAGGATGATCACACAAAGGTTATGGGTTGTGTGCCGATGTAATGGAGTGCAAGTCTGCATTCTGTTAGCTGACAAGATGAAAGAGTTGAGATGAAATGATTCATGATCACCTTCTAGCCTTAAAATATGTGATTCCTGGGCTCTCTGCATTATAGGTTTTGCTGCCTTCCTGTTTTCTGGGTGGAGTGGAGTCATCTGAGCCACAAAACATCCCCGAGAAGACGGTGACATCTCAAAGTCACTGCACTGCAGCTTCCTCCTGGTTATTGCTTTTTGCTTTGGTGTTACTGCAGAGATCAGCTGCTGCTTTGCTACTTTTCTCCACCTCAGAGGAAAAATAATGAGGAATCTTCAGTGACCACAAACTTTCTCTTGTTTTCACTGTAAGGTGTTTTCCCATAACTATTCTGCATATAGAAATATCCCAGCATATCTGATGTTCTCTAGACAAATCAAAACCTGACAACCAGGTCTGGCAAATCAGAGGGACAAAGGTGTAAAAAGAGCTCTCAGGAATGCTGGGCAGTGCTAGTGGAGGAGGGTGAGCAGTAAATCCACAACTATCAGGATTAGGGCCAGCTTTAGTCAACATCACCTTGTTCAATGCATTTGGTGACGAGTTTAGAAGCTCTTCCAGTTCTTCCTGCAGTTCCCACAAGCAAATTGCAGTATTTGGGGTGGGAATATGAACAGCAAGCTGTGTCCTTCTTCTGAAGAGTCTTTCACACCTTTGCAGAAAGCCACAGCAGAACCATGTGTTACTTGGAGAGGCACCATTTCCTTTTCTGCTTCTCTCCAAGTTGGCACTTTGTTCTCAAAATGCTTGCACCAGTGGCTGGAGAAAGAGCAACTTTTCAAACATCAAGGAGTAAATAATGTTGTCAGCATCAGCGTCATTTAGCTGCTGGTAGAAGACAGATTTATAGAAGTAGCAAAAATTGCTGGCATTAAGTAATGTGACTGCAGGCTGGCTTTGTTTGTGTTGTTCATGATCACAGAGCAGGCTCTTTCTCTGTGGGGCCTACACCAGAAGAGATGATCACAGTCCTCTGAAAAATATTGGATTCTCACTTTAGTAATACTCTGTCTCTGGAGAGGCAAATTCACGGGTCTCCAGCATCTTTGTACTGAACAAGATTTGCAGTAAAGGGGATTTTTAAAGGGGACAGAAAAGACAGTGGTGGTGTATGTTTGAGTGTGTTTGCAGGGAGTGGTTTTGAATAAAAGCAGCCAAGGAAGGTATCAATTAAAATGCAATGGGGAGGTATGGGGAGCACAAAGAAGGTGTTTCTCATAGTCTGGTCACAGGACAGACACCAATGGGTGACATTTCTCAACAGATCCTGTCCCACTGTCATGTCTTCCTCACAGTCATTCAAATTAGATCCAGGCAAAAGATCCCTGTTCAAAAGAAGATCATGCCAAACTGGATTCATTTTTTCACCTCGCACCAGTCCTGCAGGGCCACAGCACCAGCAACCTTGGAATCCCTGTGAAAGGACTGTAAGGATTGTAAGGGTTTATTTGGTTCAGAACACACTTTGCAAGAAGGAAACAGGCAGGAATTGCAGTGTGTGGAGCCAATGTTTTACCTGGCCAGCACAGCCTGGATTTGTTCAGAACTAGGTTTACTGGAAAGTTCACAAACCTTTCAACAAGCCTGGCACAAATCACCTGACAAGCCTGGCCTAAGGTCAGACTCCACAGACTGCCACTGCCCTCTCTGCTGTAGGATCAGCCAGCCTTGGACTGGCACTGCTTAACTTAAGGCAGGATTTAATTGGCAATTAAACTGTTTTACAAAGGAGGAGATATTTACAAGAATCAGGACAAGACAAAGGTCACCCTCTGAGGTGGCACAGCTGGTCCCCTCAGCACCAGTCAAGTGAAGATACTGGGCCAAATCCAGCCCTGCTCAGCCAGAGCAGCCACAGCAGAAAGGTAAAGAATGTGTCTGAAATAAGAGACGGATGTGCTTGAGAAGTCTCATTTTGACATTATGCTCCCATGCCTGTCCTGCTAAAGATTTTTTTTTTTGTTATTATTACAGTTCTTCACTGCCTCTCTCAAACAAATGGTAGGAAAGACAAATGTCCAAGCTGGTATCTGGAACCAGAAAAGATTCAGAATGGCAGTAATAGGAATGAATGTTCTCACATCTTTCAGCACAGATAGCAAGGAAACCTAAGCAAGCTGCTCCCATTACTGTCACCCTGTCAAGGCCAGACTCCACTGGTCAAGCTGGAAACACATTATTTGCACTGACAAATAGTGAGCTTGTGCAATACATTTCTCTGAAATCACCAGCATGATTCACAACAACTTCACAGTCTGGCCTCAGAAGATCAGTTGAAATGGCCTGTCCTATCCTTAATGTCTTCTGCAGCCTCTGTAAAAAAATAAATACTGGGAAATGGCCTTTCAAGAACACTTCCCAGCTGTACAAACACCTCCAATCTACTCTGACCTTCACTGAAATCTTCCTCTCAGGAAAGGAAAATTATATCTTTTAATTTTTTCTAATGTTCTGGTTTATTGTTTTTGCTCCTTCTCATGCCATATAATTAAAATGATGTCCTCAGAGTTGGAGGATACTTACAATAAACAGCTTCTGTGGAAGCTGAACAACTCAGCTACGGTGCTTAATCAACTGGAGATGATGTTTATTGCTGCATATGCTCTGCTGCTGTGAAAACTAGCCCTTAAACACTCCGTTTCTAAACAAGAGAAAATAAAAATCCAATAAGAACAAGTTAAGGTCTTTGACACACTGTAGGGAAGTGAAGGCAAGAAAGAAGGATTGTCTGTTGCACAATAGGAATGGGCTTAGGTCAGTTAATGCATTGTAAAATGAATTACTAGTGATAGATGAACCACAGGACACATAAAATGCTGATTTTCTTCCAATAAGTGCCCATGTATAGAGATCCTTAAAGCTGCAAATTTCACTTTCATTCAGCTCTCCCAGCCTGGCTGCTCCAGAGCTCAGACAGAACCCATGGGCTGCAACATAGCTCATGTGCCTCCATAGGCCGTCCCAAAAGAGCTATTCCAGGGGCTGAAGAACACATTTTAAATAAACATCAAGGGCAAAAGAGCAGCTGTTAGCAGCAGTGATAAATAATTGGGAAATATGCTGAGGGCCAAATGTTCAAGAGCCTTCAAGTACAAAATGAACCTGTCACTGTAATGAGCCTCACACTTTGCAACGAGAAAAGAAGACGGGAAGAGCTGATGGCCAGTTTGCCTCAGGTGTAAAGAACACCTGACTCTAACCTTCTGAGGTCCTTCCTATTGTGAACAAATAATCCAATGTAATTTCCTGAGCTCCTTGGATTAGCCAGGATTATACAAACTCCTCAGTGCTCCTGTGACCTTCAGCCTGCAGATCATGCCTGGCCTCATCCGCTGGGGAGGAGCTGGGCAGAATCACAAGGCTGCAGGAAAGATGGCAATTAGGGGTCCCTGGAGCAGAGAACTGGAGAGCTGTCACCTCACCAGCACAGGGGCAGAGAACTGGAGAGCTGTCACCTCACCAGCACAGGGGCAGAGAACTGGAGAGCGGTCACCTCACCAGCACAGGGACAGAGAACTGGAGAGCTGTCACCTCACCAGCACAGGGGCAGGGAACTGGAGAGCTGTGACCTCACCAGCACAGGGGCAGGGAACTGGAGAGCTGTGACCCACCAGCACAGGGGCAGAGAACTGGAGAGCTGTCACCTTGAACACCAGCACGGGCTGTGTCCTTCTCACAGGGGACCTTCTGAGCCATTCGGTTAAAGTGTCTCTGAATCAGTAGCTCAGATCTGAGCCTGACAAGACTGCCTGGAAAAATCCTGCAAGGCTCACCTGATCCACCAGTTCAGCAAGACAGCTATGCAATCAGCCAATTTTTACTGGTTGTATCATTCCAGGACACAGTTTTTATTTCTCCCCTCTTATATATTTCTGTAGGAGCCCTTTAGCTGAATAAATTACATTATTAACAGCACTAATAGCAATAAAGTGAGTGATTGGTAGGAATTTCATTTGGCATGCTAGAAATTACAGTTAGAGATGTGTTTTAAATGTTGATAAATACAAGCAGAAGACTTCTGCTTCACTGGAGAAATAGATTCTTCCATTGCCTCCTTGTGTGACTGAGTCTGAAATATTGCAAAATTATTTCTCTCTGCAATTTGCAGCCCAGTCCATGTACCTTGTCTCTTCCTTCAGCTTTGAAATACCAGCACAAAGCTTTTGTACTTTGACTTATCGCCTCTACCAAGCTCCTGCACACCTAGATATAGTGACCCACTGTAAATCCTCTGGAGTAAATTGTTCTGCATTAGAAAAATATAATACAAAGCAAGGAAGAGCATTTGATTTTTTTCATATCAAGGAGGAATTAAATCATATATATAACACAAAATAAGCACTTGCTTAAGGATTGCCTGTCGTAAGGCAGCAATATAAACCTGCCAGAAGAATCAAAGCACTAATCATCAGATTTGATTTTCCCTAGCTGTGTGAAGGAACAAGTGCAGTCCTTCAAAAATCACACAAAAAATAGTGGAACATCCCCAAGGACTCAGGCATTAAGGAGAAGTAACAGGTCTGTATTAGGAACATGCATAGAAACACCTGTTCTCTTCTTTCTCTTTTTTTTTTAAGATGAGTTAAGACTGGTGAAAAAACCTGCTTGAGACCAAAACGCAGTGTGCACATTGGTGAAAAGTACCTGTATAACATGAAGAGAAACAGCAGTGTCAAACTGTCAAACTGTCTGCAGCTTTTTTCCTAAAGCACCTAAAACATGGCAGAAAATGCTTTTTCTTTGTTTTCTTTCATTTTTTTTTTAGGAATTTATTAAAATCCTCCTTGTGCCCTGTCATATTTAAGGGTTCTCTAAGTCAGGAAATGTATAGGCAGGCATGATTTTGGGACAGGCACCTCTCAGACAGAGAGCAAAGCGAGCTCTCAGACAGCGCTTTCTGAACTTGTCAGCAGACACGTTTGCAGCGGAAATTTTATTTCAAGAGCTGTCTGCATTCAATTAGGGAGCAGAGGCAGAGCTGTGCGAGCCGAGCCAGGAACGCAGCCCAGTATTTTCGGTACTGAGTAGACAATGAGGCAGACTCAAGCACCAAAACAGTAAACAGTTTGTGATCCCCATCAGGCACAAATAATCACAAGGGCAATGTGACTGTGGATAAATCATGACTGGAAACTTGCACCAACAGCAAGGCAGAGATCTCTGCTCCTGCAGAGTAACAGCCAGAAAGCCTCACTGGACCCACAGAAACAATTTCTTCCTCTCCCTCTCCCTCATCCTTGTGTCCTGCCAACCCAAACAAGTTCCCTTCTGCGTGTTATTTAAACTGGGAGTGCCAAAGGCTGTAAGGGATAGAGTTCTCCGACTCCCATCCATCAGATCACATAAGCACAGGAATATATTTAACCACTTTGGTGATCACAGAGGACCGGTCCCTCTACCAGGATCAGCCCCATGCTGACCCTCAGGACTGAGCCTCCTCTGAGTTTTTTACTGAGTCCCATCCAGGTCCTGGTAGATGGAGCTGGAAATACGTCAGGAGCTCTGATACTGGGTTTTCAGTGGCTTATTCAGACATCAAAACTCCCCAACAAGTCTGAAGTGCTGCCTTCTCAAACAAAATCACTGCCACCGTATTATTGTGCTGTAATCCCCTGGGATGCCCTCCACAAGTAAAAATCCATTTCAAGGATTTTCACTGGAACATGAAAGAGTTTCCTCAAACTCACCCCATGTTCCTTCACCTCCAGGCAGGCACTGAAGAACTCTGAACAGGATTTTGCATGGAATGAAAGGAAGAAAAGATGTAAATGCCTGATGGTTCTCTCTGAGGAAGGGTCACATAGGGAAACAAAGGACATGAAATAATAGAGAAGAGAGAGAAATTACAAGAGAAAAAGGCTTTATGAGCCTAATAACAAAAATTCATAATCCACCCTGTCTTTTGTTCTGGTTCAGAAGGACATTTCCCCTGAGGGACATCCATCAGGAAAAAAAAAAAGAAGAGATGCAGAAACAGAAAGGGAATGGGGAAAATTACTAAGGAATGAGAAAAACAAAACCTCCTTCTGGTATGCAGTTTACAGCAAAATGCACTTCACAAGCTTGTTACTAATTGCCATAGTATCAGGAAGCATTTTGGAAATATTTTTCAGTGAACAGCAGCCTCTCTTCTGACAAATCTGCTGCAAATCCCGTGGGTTCTGCAGGACTTTGGCGTTCCCTCACTAAGCCTCCATGTGGTTATTTAGTATCCACTTCCATCTCTCCAGCAGACCAATGGCAAAGTTTCCCAGCAAGGATGGGGGCAGACCTACTCAACTTTCCAACTCTGATCATGTTTTCTTCAGGCAAGTGGATGGCAGTTCTGTATCTGCTGGAGTTTTTGGCCAAAGGCTTGGAAAATTACATCTGTGGTAACCAACAAGAGGTCCTGCAGGTCTGAAAGGTTTATAAGCAATTCACAGACTTTGGACACAACTGCTCTACCCAACCTTTCCTCTCCCTGTGGTCTCTTTCAAACTGCTTTACCTCAGTTCCTCAAAGCTGCACTAAACACGTGCCTTCCCGAGGCTTTTTCCATAGGACCTGATTTCCCTAAAGATTTCTCCATGTGAAAGGCAGACACTGCCCTCTGAGCATCCTGCCCTGCTCGACTGACAGCAAAGACAACCCACCCACCATGGCCTGCTGCTGGCAGGAGCCAGAGAATCACCCATGTGTCACTCACACGGATCTGACAGTGGAAGTGCTGCTGGAAAAGCCAACACTGCTGGCCAGTAGCCACAGCCAGCTGAGGCACAGCGATGCTGCCTCCATCGATGAGTGATCCTCTGTTTGCCCTCAGGGCCACCGGCAGCTGAAGAGGCCAGGAAGTGAAATGACCTAAGACAGCCGTGCTTGGATCTTTTTGTCAATATTGGCTTTTCCAGATTGGCTTTTGTTCAGGTGCAGTGGATGGAAAGGTTTGGAGAGAGACACACAAAATGAAATTAATTTTCTCAATGAAAGCCTGGCTCTGTTGAAGTCGCTGGGAATTTTGAAATTAAATTAATTGGGACCAGGATTTTTCTTTTCAGTTTCAAACAGGAGCCAGGTGTGTCAGCATGTCTTCTGCATTCTCTTCAGTGTATCTAAAGAAGGACAAGCCAGTGAAAGATGTAACGCTCCTTTCAAACAGACAGACACACATCTGAGTGCTCCTGCAATCCCCCCAGACCCTCCTGGGCTAAAGCTGGCTCACACAAATGTGCAGAATTTGACTCAAAACTGTATAAACTTAATGCAAGTGCCATTAAAATTCTACAATAAGAATATTAATTTGTTGTTTAAAAATGCCAGTGCAAAGCCATGCACAAGTTCTGATTGCTTATTAAATTTTAATTAAATTATTCTACTTAAAACACTGCCTCGAGGGCACTACAGGGACTTCAAGCCCTCTGAAATTCCTGCCTTCAGCCCGCCTGCTCTGATCAGAGAGTGTCTGACCAGAAATCAGCCCCTGGTGCAGTTCTAGTAAAGACCACAACACACGATGAGCACATTCTGATTTGTGATTGCAGCTAAAATGAGAGTATTATGGGCTGTTAAGCCTTGTTAATTTTCTCAGGATGCTGCAGAAAGAAGAGAAGTAAGGTCAGATTTCTCAAACAATTGTCTCCCAGGAAATGAGAGCACAGGATCCTCTGTGGTCCCTGTAAGTGCAGTGTGCAGTCCAGGACTGCATTCCCGGACATGAGCTCCAACAGTCCAGCTGCCTTGAACGGCACCCACTGACATCCTCTTCCACTGATGAGCCACTTCACTACTTTACTTTAATTTTCCATGTGTGAATCCACATAACGACGATGGCCAGAATCATCTGGAACTTATGCTGAGCCCTAAAAGATCATCTCACTTAAAATAATCATCCAGTTTCAGCTCAAACCTTTCTTCTCAACCTGCCAGTCAAAAAGAGCCCCTGTATCTCCATCCAGAAGGATCCCACCCAGAAGAATCATGTTGGAGTGGGAACATGCCCATGGCATTGATTTTCTCCCTCCCACAATGCACTTGCTCAGATCCTCTGATCCAACTAAATTTAACAAATGCTTCGGGGCACAACTGGTGCCAGCAAAAGAGGCCCATCAGCTATAAATGTTCTTGGGAATTCACACTCCTGCTTATTCACTAATTGCACAGCTGGATCCAACCCAGAGATGTTTCCACCACAACTCAGAGAGCCACTAAAGCACATGCCTGATGTTTTTCCAGCTACATTTTGGATGCATGGTCCGTGGCTTCCAAAGACACAGTGATGGAAGAGAAGTCTGCCTGGTTTTGGTACCAGCACTCGCTGGTTGTATGAGGGGATGAGCACGAGGAGGAACAGGGAGAGGGAGAGATGGACTGGCTGGCTGCACCCAGGGTCAGGAGCACCAAGGATCAGGAGCACCCACGGCTCGACAAGCTCATCTCCCAGCTTCACTCTCAGATGGCAGCACAATCTGCCTTGTGCGTTTGACACAACTTTGTTCCATCTGACTCTCCTTCACATGGATTCCTCTTCAGCCCTCAGTTTCCCAGTCCCTTATATCATCAGAGACTGGATAAATTCCCTGCTTGTAGGACTGCCAATGTGAGTTTCAGGTAAATTAGTGAACTGGCTCTACATGAGCCAGTAACACTAATCAAACATTAGTGGTTTTATAAAGGCAACATCATGATGAGGATTCCAAGACGTGACCTGAACTATTTTCTGTTGGCAAAATCTCTTAAAATTGAGGACTTCTTTTTTCCACAGAATGAGAACATCAGTAATGTTAGAAAAAGAAAAATCTAAGAAACCATTCAATGGACTGTAATGAAGAGGAGCCAAGTGCAATCACTGTGATTGCACAAACTCCATCTTTGCCTCCTCAGAAAGAGCACTTAGAGATGAAAATATACACGAGGATATGTATTTTTATCTATGGAGCAAAACATAGTTCTACACAGAGAGCCACATAAAACAAACAGAGCATCAAATCCCTACGTGAGGATGTAACACCACACCCAACTGCAAGCCCACGAGTTTGCTGCCAAAATTGCTTCACACGTCCTGTTGCCTTTGCAGAGGAGGAAGGAGGGAATGGTGTTGGTAGAGCAGCACAGGCTGCTGCTTTTGGGAGCCTGTCAGGGTTTGGGATACTTTTTTTTGTCTCTCTGTCTTGGAATTTTCCCCATTCTAGTTGCTGGGGGGGATAATGGGCAAGTGATTAGTTGCTGGAAAGCCATAATGGGGGGTGATTAAGATGGGACAAAGAGGTGGCTCTGAGATGGGTGCGGCTGGCTAGCCCTTATCTGGGACTCCCTGATATCTGGGATTTTTTTTACCCTCAGAGGAGGGCAGAGATACTGGGCGACTGGTACTAGTTAAAAAGAACCAAGCACGGCTGGAGGGTACCTTCTTCACTCCTGGACACTGAGAGGAGAGGGAGAGAGACTGCTTGGAGCTCCAGGAAGAATCTTCCTCCACCCGTGGGCTTCTGTCTTCAGCTGCGTGTTTCTACCAACTCTCCATCGTCCGCTCCAGTGTCTCGAGGGAAGGAAACTTGGGATTCCCGAGCCCCTTTCTTCCCCTCTCAGGGGAGTCATCGCACCCTCCCCGCGCACCGGGAGCACCAGTGCCCCTGCCGGCTGTGACTGTGACTGCACCAAAGGGGAATTGCCAACAGAGCAGGAACGGACTGTCCGTGGGTTTGTGTGTTCTTATTTGTTGTGGTTACCATTGTTGTTGTATTAGTAAAGGACTCTTATTCCTCTTTTCTCATACCATTGCCTGAAAAGCCCCTTGATTTCAAAATTTTGCCAATTCGGAGGGAAGGGGGTTACATTCTCCTATTCTAAAGGAGGCTTCTGCCTTCTTTAGCAAAATACCTATCTTTGAAACCAGGACAGAGCCCTGTGCTCCCAGAGAATCCATGCAACAGTGAATGGAGAGCAAGAATGAGCAGAAAACCCATAAAACATTGTGCTCACGGGGGTCTCACACTTGTCCCCAAAAGTGAAAAACTGGGCCTGCAGTGTGTGCACTGTGTACGAGGGAGGGCTTCTCACAGCAGTCACCTTTCCTGCAGCAAAGGGACACAAACCTCTGCTGAAAGATGTTTTTTAAAAACCAGAAAGATCATAAAAACTGCAGCAGGGGAAGGCTGCAAGAGGCATACAAGAAAAGGAATTTGTACAGGCTCAGGATACATTTTGTCTGCTTTAGACCTTTCCAAAAAGGAGAACAAGACATTAATCTAATTTACTCAGCCAGTTATATGAAGTTTATGCCTTCTTCATATCACCAGTCTGGCATAAAGCAACTAGAAGTGCACAGGTAAATCAATCCCATAATTTCCATTTTAGCTTTAACAAGTGATTTTACTGTTTCTAGGTGCTAAACGTGTGTATCTGATGACTGCAATAGACATTATGCAGCGATGCATCCTGAACAGATACATGAATATTAAAGGTTGCTCTGTTCTGACAGTTTACTCTGGAGTTTGCCTTATGCTGGCTGAGATTTTCAGTTCTTCTTAAATGTAACTTGCATATCACTGTAAACTCTCTCCCTCCTTTTGACAGGGTGCCCTTGCAGATGGTAATTTCCTGAGTAGGGAAGAGGAGACTCATTATTCAACTTGAATTAGGTATCCTATGGCAAGACATTTTTGCAGACCATAAATATGTACCACCAGATCTAAGGCTGAGGCCCTGTTCTACTGGTTTGTCATGAAAAATATGGGCGAATATTACTGATGTCTTCATGGCCACAGGAGGGTGAAACTGCTGCCAAGGAAGCTGCAATCATGGGTATTCAGGAGTCCAGCACAAAGAGATACCACTGGCAGAGAAAATAAAAGACAGTGACAGAAAAGAATCTGCTGTGGTGTCCTCTAGGCAATACCATAATACTCAGAGTGGGTGGAATAGCCAAAGCAAGTAACTCAATGAAATTAAGTATAAACTAACATTAATTTTTTCTGCACACAGTTACATCCACACTCCTCAAACAGTGGACTCTTGTCTGACTCCAGACTGCAAGAAAATTCCACTTGGATCTCAGGTCTGGCATTTGCTGTCTTCCAGATTCCTTCAGAGAGCATCTCTTTCTTATTATTCTGCCAATTCTGCTGGGGAGTCACCACACCGCCAGTCCACCACAGAGCTTCATGGACAGCAGAGCCTGCAAACCCCAGCTGTCTCCTCTCCACAGACCTCCACACAACACACTGCCCTCTGATTCAAGTGCAAAATGCTCAGTTTACCACACAGAAGGATGTCTATAGGGGAATAGAGTCAACATCACACAAGGCACAGCTGCACATAGTGAGAAAAAGCTCTGCTCTTATTTTACTACCAAGTCTGAGCATAGATGGATGTGTTTAGTAAATTAATGAACTAGAAGAGGTGAGAGAAGGGACAGAGGAGAGCTCGACCTCTGCCAGTTCATTTCTCGTCCATCACCTGCAGCTCTCCCCATGGCACAGACAAACTGTCCTGAGTGGAGATCCAGCCAGAGCCACCCTCTCCAGCGTTTCTTCCAGCCACCTTGGCAGCAAATCTGCTCTCCACGCCACAATTAAATCCTGTATCGTTTTAGAGGAGAGCAGAGACATGGAAACAGATACAGATGAACATGGGCTGCTGCTTGCCTTGTGATGTAGCTACAGAGCTCTGCACTGCAACCGAATGGGAAAAGACTTGTGACAAAATAACCCTGACATGCCATTAAGGCAATATCCAGGCTCCTTGTTTTTGCTGGAAGCCAGCTCGCTCCCTGCTCAAGCACTGCTGCATTCCCTGGTCACTGACTGAAGCATTCCTGCTTGGGAGTTAAACATGTAATGCTTTTTCACAGGTGATAAAGACAACTGGGTGGGAAAATCCTCTGTGAACCCATGAGATACAGGTGTCCCATGGCTAGAGGTGCTTTTGAAAACGCTGGTCTACACCAAGAGAGACTTTCTTCATGGTTTTAATCTCTTTCCCTTTTGTTTTTCACAAAAACAGACATGGAAGAAAAGAAGGAAGGAAACAGAAGCTGGAAGGCCTCTAAGTGGGAGGCTTTTGTGGGTTTGTGACCAGACAGAATAAGGAATCCCTGCAAGAGGCAGAGGTAGAGACCCGGAGACAGGGGCAGGAAACGTGGTGGAGCCAGGAGAGGAGCAAATGAGGCTGTAAAAAGAGCAGAAGTTTGGAGAACAGCTCAGAGACCAGAGATCTGCATTTACTATGTTTTTCGTAACTTAGTTTAAATTGAGTGTCTTGAGTCACCAAGACCTGTGTAGCACAAATTGAGTGCAAGACAGCACCAGAGAGGAGGAAGAGCAGAAAGGCTTCGTTTGGACTAAAGGTAGAGCAGTTTAACCCTGGCCTTAAGTGCTGTGGAAAATCAGGTGAGTCGGGACTGGAGGTTAAGCCACAGCCCGTGGAGAACACATCATACAGATGCCAGAGCAGAATACTCCCAATGGATGAGGTTTCTTGCAGACTGAGAGGAGGATCACTGCACAGCACTAATTTGGGGGGAAATAGGTTAGTAAGGGAAACAATCTGTTCTTTGTCTGGGTTTATAGTCCTTCAGCACCTGGCTGCACTGCTGCTTGGGGAGGAGGCAGCTCCCCAGAGAACTGTTCTCAGGAGGAAAGTGGTGCTTGCATCAGCTGCAGTTGAGCACAGCAGCGGCACAGCTGCCCAAGGGCACTGTTGCACTGCAGATGTTCGGTCTCTGTGTCCTGCAACACTGCAAATGCTGCGGCTAATTCCCCCTCAGCTCGCTCCCTCTCTGCCTTGTCCCTGCTGCCCTTGGCAGGGCAGGAAAGGCCGTGGAGCTGCTCAGCACCACTCTGGCAGCTCGGCCGCTCTCCTGCAGCACATCCCGGCCCAGAGGCTCCTTCCCGGGCACCGCTGTCCTGTACCCACCTGCAGCACCGGCTGCTGCAACCCAGCATCGACCCAGAGGCAGCTGCTGCCACCGAGAACTCAGCAAACCCTGCTTGTAAGGGCACCGGGGTTTTCCCCAGTCCTTTGGCTTTCTAGTTATCCAGGATTTACATCATTTAGTGTAGCTCTTTAGAGCACGATCTCCAAGTATTTCCTCGCTTGAAAACTGATCACGAAGCATTGTCTGACTTTCCAACTCAGTCACACCAGAGCAGCACTTTCATATTTCTATTAAAACCCTAAATCCAACCTCAGATCTTGTCCTGGAACCCTTCTTTGAACCCTGTCTGTGTCCAGAACAGCCACCTCCACACACACACAAATATTACAGGGCTCTATTGAGAAAGCTGATCTGGTGCTTGACTTGGCAACGTGAGGCTAAATTTCATCCTTCCTCAGGAGGAGCTGCATCAGCCTTTCATCTCTTCCCCTAATTTGACACAAGGTCAAGCAAAGGGCCATGAACCACTGCATTTTGCTCCTCAGCACATAACAGAAAATTCAAGAACCGAGCTCTTACCAGTCTCCTAATGAGGAGGAATATTAATGAAAAGCATTAAGCTCCAAGTGACAAAGTATAGGCATTCCTACAGATTCCTATAGGGTTCAGCAAGCCAGGATACAAAAAATATGAAATATTAAAAGGTTTTGAAAGAACTAATGAAACCCTTCCACCTCATCCCTCACCTGTTTGGGTACTATCAATAGCTGACTGAGAAACCACCAGTCTCCAGACTTTGTCTGTGGTTCACCTACTCAACAGCAAGAAAGGGAAAACTGCCAGGATGTAGATTCTGTTTCTCAGAAGAGTTTGCTATCAATGAGGCTGAAAGCAATGTAAAACAAAAACTTCCCCTTAAAAATGATGGAAGCATCTGTCTTTCCTCATCATGAGAGGCGAATGAGTCTGCCTCCTCCCTTTGGACAGGTGTCTGTGTAGGCCTTGGCTTCACAGCCCCAGCAAAACAGATGATCAGTAAAACATTCCTGTCTGAAGCCCTCTCCACACTTTATTCAGAGAAGGAGTAATTTTCTTCGAGGGGAAGAAGACACAAAAGGAGATTAGTTAACACCCTGAGGCATTTCAGGAAGCCTGTGGTGCAGCAGAGAACTCCAGCCTGCTCAGCACCACCGTGCGAGGACCAGGAGAGACCCCTCTGCCTCCTTACTGGAGAGGGACTGGCCACGTTTCCCTGTGGCAAATCTGCAAACAACCACTGCTCTATAAGCAAAGGAGGTGGGAAAAGATGCCAGCAAACACTCTTTCAGGTGAGGAAAGCTGAGCAGCCACACTGTGCTTTCCCTGCTGGAGGCTGTGGCAGGCTGAAGGAAGCTCCTCCATCCTACGTGCTGGATTTGTCCCTAGAGCAGCGTGGTGGTGGCATGTGATTCCCTGTCACTCTGCCACCACACTAAGGACCCTCCCTCCTGCTGAATCCAGGCAGATAGGAAGCTCCTAGGCAACTCTAAGAGACATTTGCTTGTGATAGTACCAGGGACTCACCTTCTTTACCCTGGGGGAATTTTCAGTCTTTTCAGGAAAAACCACCAGCAAAAAACTCCCAAGCTGAGCTCCACATTGTATTTTAGATTCTGGTTCTCAGTTATACAGAACAAATGCAGCCTATCTTCCCTGTCTCTCTAGAGATGAGCATGAATTTCCTGAGATACCATGAGTAAATCCATTAATTGTTTCAGAAGCTGGAATTAATTAAAATACAGCACTTAAAAGAAACTTAGTGTCTGCATGTGCTCTCTTTGTTCTGGATGATCTTAGGAGTGAAATAACAGACTCCACAGATTTCCCATGTAATGAACTTTAATTGGAATCTTTTACATTAAAAGAAAACCTGTAATTAAGGCAGGTTATTAATGATTATATACCTAATTATAATAACTAGATAAGCTCTCATTAGACTTAAGCTAACTTTTCTGGGAGGGTCTGAGGTATGAGAGGTAGCCCAGGAGTGATCACAGCATCCCTGTGAGCTCTGCAGTCACAGTTCTGCTGCAGAGGGGAGCAGGCTGCAGTGATCATTCCTGGGTGATCTGGACCACAGCTGTGGCTGTGGAGAGCATCTTGCAGTGCTGCTTCTCACCCGGGGTACCTCTGGATTCCCTCTTTTCCCTGGAGACCTGGTGCTCCCTCCCATGGTTTTGGTGGCTGCAGTTCAAACCCTCCCCACCTCTCCTCAGGAGAGGTATTAGAGGCTGGTATTGAACGCCCTGTAATTCCCACGGACACGCAAGTGGCCCAGGGAGTGTCACTTGGTGTTTTCTGCTTCGTTTGTTTCTGTTGAGTCATCTTGTTTAACAAACTTTTGTGATCTCTTGGTTAAGGCTGGCATCCCACATTTGTGCACTGCTGAGAGGAGAGGTCAGGACAGGTCACAGGGTTCGTCCCTGGAGAAAACCACAGAAAGCTCAAAGATGGGAGTGAATTGATGAAAACTTCTCTGGAAACAGAGTCACAATGGGGCAGCTCTGCAGCAGCACTTGGAGGGGACAGTGAAGCCAGTGCTTTGTGGTGGCCCAGGGAAACAGAAAATCTATGTATGGCTTCCCTGCAACTAAAGAAAACAACCTAACCCTGAACTTAAAATTCAGAGCACACAAGTTCTTCAGTAGTGGTAGAATTTAAAAGTCTTATTCCCTTCAGGGAACTTTTCTCATTTTAAACACAAGCAAACAAATTTAGCAAAATCTTTTCAATTAAATCTTAGGACAGATCCCCAAACCTCAGAGCACCTGTCTGATTTTCCATTTAACAGTGGCAGTGAACAAAATACCCACAAGAAGAACAGCCAAATAGCAGATAAAAGGATACATTTTTGAGGCGGTGTCCTGGGCCATGGCAGGGGAGCAGAAGAGATGCTCCATCTGCCTCCTGGTCCAAGACTCCACAGCGTATTGGAACCTCATATCACTCCAGGCTGAATTGTGGCTAAGTATGGACACTGCCAATCTCTCTGGGAGTTGTTTTTTAGTTAGCACTTCAGGAAAACAGTAGCCAATTTTTTTTAAGCTGACCTTTGAAGAAGTTTGCATCCGTAACTCAGCTTACAGAGTCCCTGTATGGCACAGTTCAGTTTCAGGGTTCGCTGTGCTGCATTTACAACCAACCAGCTGGAAAGAGCTTTGATTACTGGGCTGGAGCTCTGTCCTTTCCCCAGAGGGACATTGCTGCCCTGTCCCTCGCACTCCACTCCCCAGCACAAACAGAGCACCAGGAGAGGAGGATCAAAAGAGTCCCTTCAAAATGGCCCCCTAAAACTGTCATGAAGCACACCCTGGAAGGGCTTTTGCAAGGTAAATTGGCCTTAGGTGTCTTGGTCTCCAGTACTGAAGAGCTGTGAAACTTAAAGAAAAATCATTTTTCCCTCAGGAAGAACGGGGTAATTTATGCAGATTTCTCAGTGTTGAAGCAGCAGTACTTAAACAAACATCCAGTTAGCAGCAGCAGCACGCACCAAACAGTGTATTGCCATGTCTCTCTGGATCTTGTAAATCTGCCATACATTTCCAACAGGCCTCAGCAAACACCTTTGTTAAATGGATGGGAAAAGTCACACATCAATCGATGTGCTTCGGTCCTGGCTTGCAGGACCTCTTTCCTGCCAAAACAGAGCATCATTTTCTGCAGCAGCTCTAGTGCACAAGACAGCCTGCAGGTTTCTGTGACAGCTGCAGACACTGTTACAGGCTCAGCCATAAAGCACACAGCCCTAGGCTGTGTAGTCAGGGTTAGCCAGGGTACAAAAATGCTTTTTTCCTTGTTAGCAAACAGCAGAGAAGCTCTTGCTGTAACAGCCTGTCTGCCTGGCCATGTGTGGCCACAGGGGCTGCAGGCTGAGCCCCAGAGTCCAAAGCAGGTGAAGTCAGCAGTTGCTTTCACAGCCAGATTACACCCAGGGGGATTCTTTCAAAGTCCAAGTCCATGTCTCTGCAGTGCAGAACACTCAGCCATGGTTTTTCTCATCCTTCTTGGCCTCTTTAGTTCACCTGAGCTCCTGCAGTGCCTGGGGTGGAGAGGGGAACAACATGTGACAAACACACGAGCTGCTTCTACAGACACCAGTGTTCAGATCCCAGTCAGGACCTGGATGAACTAAATTTGAAGTATTTCACTGGCACTTGACCTCAGCCCATAATGGGTGAGGATCTGCCTCAGGATTTGCTGAGGGGGGGAGAGGGGGGTTTCAGCAGGAGCCTGGAGGCGAGTGATGCTCACCCTGTTACCAGCTTCCCTTACATCCCATTCCCCCAGCATGTCTCTGCTGCACAAACACCTCCCATAAACCAGCCTCAGAGATAAAGCTCCCCTCCTCAGGTGCGTTCATCATTCCCAATCCCTTTAGGAAAAAGCATGAAGGATTCATTTTACCCATCAATTTGGATTACATTCTCCTTTTATCAGCATCTTTTCCTTAACGACTTTGGCCATTCACTCTGCAGGTCTGCTCAGATACTGAGCTTTCCTCACTGAAAACTTCAAAACATTGTTGAGAGGAAGGAAAAATCGCCAGTCATGTGTGCTGGACTATTACAAGGGAGTCATCAATTATGCAGGTTTTGGAATATGTTACGCTACCCACAGCTGTTTGATAGCTGGGCGATATGATTTATGAGAACAGCCAAGACTCAATTACTGATTTCCCATCAATTATCTATACAGTCCTTTCATCCTATGCCAGGTTATGAAGGGCTCTGATGAACAGAGGGGACCAAAGACGGGGTTCTCTGACCCTGAAACGAACTGGGGTTTTCAACGAGAAATCAAAAGGAAAGAAACAACAAGAGAAGTAGTGCCAGTAGGAGGTGTTGGACTTCGGATTCATGAGATTGGGCTGTCATTTCCAGGCAGGAGCAGGAACACTCAGTACAGATGCACTGATCGAGCCAGCCCTCAGACTATCTGTCTATTTGTCCTTGACTCCTTATCATGTGCTGTGGGAGAGGCAGATATGACTGGAAGGAAATAGCACTTTTTGCTGCATCTTATGAATCTGTAAATATTATTGACAGGAATCGTTTAATAAGTGCCTGGGAAATTTTAGGTATAAGCACTGACTTTAGCAAGGATTTTTTTCAGAATAGAAAAAAGCACGACTGGCCCTTAGGAATAACAACACCAATTTAATAGAGGCCAACATTGCAGAGGAGTGAAACGGCTGTCAATCTTGTATGAGGCAATACTGACCATAAAATACCAGAATATCTTGGGTTTAGGAAGCATTTGGGAATCTCACTCGGAAGCTGTGAATGAAATGTGAACAAAGGGGGAAAGAACTGCAGGAGCAAACCTTCTTCTTGTCACCCCACAGAGCCAATGGTCCTGGCCAAGGCTCTTTCCTCCACACAGCCACTCAAGGACACCACAATGCTGCTGTTTACATTCATTTTCTCTTTGGTCCAGTCAGCCTGAAAGGCAGCGAGCCCAATCTCTGACATGGCACCACCTCCGTTATCACTGCTCTCATTTCAAATCTGAGATTTGTAACCTGGTCTGTGGCAGCTGAAAGGAGAAAACTCTCTAATCAGAGATTAAACACACCATCCAGAGGAGAAGGAAACAATCCTTCGACCACACTTTAAAGGACTGAAAGAGAAAAAAAAAGCAGGCAAAAGAAATGTTAAATAGGAAACTCCAGCAGGATTGCTCTGTGCACTTGGGGGTTGTAGGCAATAATCTTTGCCTCCGTCTATAGCTCCAGGAGAAAGACACCTCTCCCAATATCAGTCCAACTACACATGAAGCCTGGGCTCCTGGCTGGGCACACTGTTTCATTTCTTAAATTTAGATGCTTGAATTCTTCCTGCTCCCACTATTGACTTTTCTCCCACCAAAGAAACGTTGCATTTATTCTCATCGGAAGTACACTGTACCTAATAAGCTATGGGCAAGGAAGGAAGCAGAGCATTTAAAAAAAGCTTTCATAAGGATTTCAAGTTTTCTAGCTCTCTTCTTGATTTCCTCTGGATTTGTCCTTTTTTTCCCCATTTTTTTAATTTTGTACCGCTCTCTGCCACCTCCTCCCACGCTCACAATAAATGGGAGGAGAAGGCTGAAACAAGCAGTTGTTTCTCTGCTTGTTTTAAAATAACAGAGTGAAAATGAATGTGGTTTCTTTGTGAAGCAAAAGCTCAGTCTGGGGCACTGCTATAATGGAGCAGCTGGGGGAAATGGATTCTATGAGCCTGGTTACAAGCCCTTTACTTAGGGCTGGTTATTACAGATCTCCCCTTAATTGTGCAACCTGCTATACAGAAAAATAACAGGTGAAGCCGTAACGATGGGTTGTTGCAGGCCGGAGCACTCGACTGGCAAAG
The DNA here is from genome assembly GCA_013400735.1 of Pomatostomus ruficeps. Lineage (NCBI taxonomy): Eukaryota > Metazoa > Chordata > Aves > Passeriformes > Timaliidae > Pomatostomus > Pomatostomus ruficeps. The sequence goes on from VYZT01053560.1 coordinate 85,965, forward strand.
TGATTCTCACAGAAAATTGTCTCTGCTCACCTGAGCAAACCCTGCAAGGTGCTCAGGGGGCCAGGCTAGAGCTCCACACCCGGAGTGCAGCAGCCACTCCAGGGCTTGCTCTTGGCACTGCAACGGGAACAGCCCAAACAACACCAGCAGCACCAGTGAGGGACAAACCTGCCCCAAGGGAGGCTCTGATCTCTGGGAAAGGGGAGCAGAGGGGGAAATGGCCAAGCCAGGTCACAGAATGAGGTTTAAACTGTGGCAAACTCTCATTTGTACTCCAGCAGCTTCACCACCACAGGGCCCATGAGGTGCAAGCTCAAGAGAGACTTTTGAGCAGTTGTTGGAGTTACAGCTCTGGGATATAGCAAAGAACAGCTGTTGATTCTTCAACCCCTTTTCTTCAACCCCTACGTTTATTTGATGCACTTTCTCCTCAGGCATTGTCCTGTGAAGCACTTACTGGCTGAGGAGACTTTGGCCAGCACAGCACACTGATTAAGAAAGGTCCATGGTTTGCTGCTCCAGCAGCAGTTCCCCAGGTCCCTCAGGGGAATAGCACACAGCAGCAAAGCCCTTCCTTGGGATGACCATCCATGGACTGCTTGAATCTCCCTTATTCGCCAGCCCCTTGTTTTCTTCCTGTAAATGTCTGAAATAATTAATTTAAGATTTAAAGACCAAAGTTACTGTAGTGTGCCCAAAATAATAAATGTCTCAGATTTTCAATTACCCTAAATGTAGAAGTGTTGGATGCCGTTTCTGTATCTAATGCGTCACACAGAACCATTACCCCACAATCCATTAATTATCACAAGGTCAGCACATTCTCTGGTGTCTCTTCATGACTGCACAATGAACAAGCACTGCCTCTGCTGTGGCCAGACTCCTCGTGTGGATGTACAGCCAGACTCTGGCTACCCAAAACGACCAAGAGAACAGTGCTGGGCTTTGGGGATAAACATGTCTGGGTAGAATAGGAGAGGAGGACAAGGGAGACTAAGCTGCCTGTGTAACTTTGAGCCTGAATGAAGAAAAAAAAAAAAAACCCACTGCTCTAGGGACATGTGAAAAAGAGCCTAAACTACACCAAGGAACAGCTCTATAAACAGAAAATGAAACATTGCTTTCATCCACAAAAGATTTCAAGAAATAGGAGGAAGGGAAAAGTAGGAAACACAACAGCAGGGAAAAATGAAAAAGAGAGTTCAGGCCAGGTCTATTCCCCATCTGTTCATACCTCGCACCACCACAGCCCACATCTGCTGCCATTTATGCCATGGTGGGCTCTTGGACATAAAGAAAATACCAGCTCCTTCCTCAGATTCACCACAACCCCTCCCACAAGGAAGAATTTACTGGACAAAAGTGGGAAGGAGACTGGGGAGAGGTACAGTCACACCCTGACACATTCCTCCAAACTGTTCCCTGATTTGGGGTGCATCAATCCAATGAACCAATCCTGCCATCCCCTCTGTTTTTGTCCAAGCTTTGTCTCTTTCTGTTTCACCCCATTTCTGCAAAAACTCTCAAGACCTTTATGTGATCCCCAGGCTCCACCTGCAATAATGGCCTTTCTAGCACCTCAAACATGTAAAATGCCCGCTCTCTACTCCTGCCCTTGCTTTTCCCACCTTCTCTGGGCTTCCTCTGCCTGGATTTCATTTTCAAAGATTCTACAGGTAATATTTTATTGTAATGGGTTTTATTATGATGATGTACAACACCCTTAAGTGCTTTGGTGAAGGAAGAAAGAAAGGTTGTGCTATAAATAAAATTCTCATCTGCGATCAGAGGCACACAAATGATGGATGTGTGGGGGTGGCTGCACTCATGTCCCCACAGGCCAAGCCTCTGCTGGGTGGTGGCTGCTCTGCAAAGCATCAGGGTCACTGGGAAGAGGAGGCCATTTGGCAGTGGTTTCCTTCCACGAGGGGCAACCCAGCTAGTCTGGTAGCCAGCAGGTGAGCAGGGAGAACCAGCCACGAACTGGCTGCTTGTGTTGCCTTTTCTACTGTGGATCAACACAAATGTTTCAGTTTCCATGGCATCTTCGAGTCTGTGTTAATTAACTCCTGTCCCCCGTCTGGGTCTCGTGCCGGTTCAAACTGGTCAATACACACGGGCTACTCCTGCTAGAATCAGTCCCCAGTGTAGCATCTCTCAATATGACACTGAGTTGTTGTTTTTTTTAAATAGGGCTAACTGTTCTAAGAGATGGAATAAATGCCTACAGCAGGAAAAGGAGAGAGAAAAGGAAGTTTCCAGCTCCTGAAATCATTCTCCTTTGAGCTAAACTATGAATGAAGGGAGCCAGGGGAAGATGATGACATGGAGAGGAAACAAAACAAAACAAAGCAAAAATAGATACCTAATAAAAAAAAGAAGGCACAGAGAAGAACAGAGGAGGGGGGTTATCTATCCTGCAGCTTTACAGACAGTATTAACATCTTGTTGCCTAATGAGCCATAGAGGTAATAGACACGCCACGAAAATAAAAATGGGAGGGAAAAGCAAGCATCAATAACACAGAAAAACAACCACAGAGGCTGCTGCTAAGCAAATGTCACTTCTCTCACCTTCTCTGAGTCCTCCCAGTCAACTGCACTCCTCCCTTCCCAGATGTTTGTTCTCTCTCTTCTCGCACTTTATCTCTGCAATCACTTGGTTTTCATTGTGTCCTGGGATTTCGAGTCGGCAACAACCAAGGGGAAAGATCCAAGAACAGCTCTCAGGGGTCCTTTGCATGTGTTAACATCTCCTCCTCATGGTGTAGAGAGATGGTCTGGCCTCACTAAAGTTGGAAGAGAAGGGATCAGAGTGCCGGTACACAGTGATGTCACCTCTCAGTGTGTCACAGGTGGGATTTCATGCTCAGGAAAAGCAAAAAGCCCCAGGCCTGGGTCAGCACAACCATGCTTGGTGATACAACCCTGTGGCTTGAAAACCCTTTGCTTGTTCGCAGTAGCGGAACCAAAGCTTCCAGAACAGCATCCACCATCCTTAGCAGTTATTGTACTGGCACAGATTTGGGCAAGAAGCTGGGGCAATGACAGGAGAGACAGCCAGGCAGAGGGCTGTCACTACCTCAACTTCTCACCTTGAATCTTCTGCCAGCAACATGGACATAAAACGCAGCTGAGTCTCAGTTAAACTACCTTCGCTTTCTTTTTGGACACAAAAGAATATGCCCTAACCTGTTTCTTCCCCTTCCCTATTTCTTTTTCCTTTCTTAACCCATCAATCCCTCCTCTGCCTTCTTTTTCATCTGCAGCTCCTGCAGCTGCCTTCAAGGTTTATTCCTTTCCTGTGGGATTATTTGGAAGTTTGCTTGTGCAGGGCGAATAGCATTTCTGTAATAAAGCCTCAGCCACATTCCATTAGTGTCATTTCCATCTACAGAAGTGAAGTGTCAGCTAATAAAAGGTAGCACAGACCCCTTGGGCAAGATAAAATGAGAGAGCAAGGGAGGGGGGGAAAAAATCTACCATCAGAGATGGAGAAATGATAAATGTCTTTCCAGAAGCAGAAGCACCTGGAATGGGAAGGGAGCACTGGGGGACAGGGAGGGAAAAGGAAGAAGGGGGGAAATATTATGTTTGCTAAGAGAGCTTTGTTTATGGAAGGTCTCATTAACTCAGAAATCACCTTCTACCCATCTTCTCCATACACTAACGGCAATATCCAGCCTGGCTGCACCTCTGCAGGGAGAGGATAATGTGCACTTTTTGTTTGCAAGCAGCAGTGGCCTGGGGGAGCCGGGGGGTGCTGCATGGCAGGGTCCAGCAAGGCAGTGTCCAGCAAGGCAGAGTCCGGCACAGCACACAAAAAACACGCTCAGGCCATGTCCAGGTGGCCCCGTTGAGCCTTGTCCCTCCCCAGGGATGAGAACAGACAGGGGTGTTGCTGGCTGTCTGAGCTGTGAGACCCAAAGGCATTTCTGAGCCGACTTTGTGTGTCTAAGCCGTTCCCTGACCCTGCGTCAGCCGTCCAACAGGCTCCCCCATCCAGAGGATGTCAGGAAAAGCCCCTCAGGGGCCATCACAGGGTGCACCTCCCCTGCAGCTCAGGGGCACATTTATGACCCATTTGGTCCCTGTCTGCTCCCATTAATCAGGAGGGAGGTGACTGCAATGCTGCTGTGGCCTCAGTGCTGACCGCTAGTCCCCACCAACCCTGCACGCTGTGCAGTGGAGCAGCCACACCACCCGTCTCTCCAGAGCACCCTTCCCTCTGCACAAGGACAGAAGGGCCCAAATGCCACAAGAGAAAAAAAATTTTTAAAAAATAAAGTTTAGTTAAAAACAAGGGCCCATTTCTTTTTCCTGCCACTAGAACTTATCTCCCTGAGCTCTTGTCTGGACTCAGGATCCACCTCTGGAGAAGTCTCAGTTCTCTGCTGACTTTATCCATGACTTTCAAGCTTTCCAGGACCAGACCAAATACTGCTCAGTGCAAAGAGCTCCCAACTCCATTAGAGAGACACAACCATGAAAGAGCATCTCTGATCAGATTTATGCCAATGCAGCAGCTCTTAATGCCATAATCATGTTAGCCCAGGCAAACAGGACCCCATGGAAGGTGTCAAGTGTGCCATAGCCCAGAGCTTCCAGGTCTCCAGTGAAGCCACTGGAACTACTGGCATCCGGCGGAGGATGACACCCTTCAGGTTTTGTCATTTCCCTGAGGAATATGATCAGTCCAGACTGAGCCCAAAGTCTGCGTTCGTAACGTCTTCCTGAGTAGTGTTGTGCACCTCAGCCACAGGTGTTTCGCCTAAAATATGCAATACACACCCATGTACATTTTTCTCCAAGTGATGGCCAAGCCTTCCTCACTTCTGCCCTCAGAAATAAGGCTGTTGCTCAGTTCCTTCCTAGACCTACCAGCAGCACGTTACTGTCAGTATCTTGGAAAGCAATCCCGTCAAACGAAACCATCATATGGGTAAAGACAGAAAGTTGCAGTGTTTACAGGTTCTCTTAGTTGACCACCCAAAAGTACCTCATGATAAATTAAGGACTTTCCTTTTGATTTTAAATGGAAATATTATCACCCAGTAGCCATGCTCCTCTCCTCATTGCTCGGAGTACATATGGATTTTTTCCTGCATCTGTATAGAAGCATCACCCCTGGGGGCACTGGCAGGGTTTTTAAGCCTGTGACAGATAACCATGTCCCTCCAATTTCCTGGCTAAAAGCTTCCTAAATTCACGTAGCTGAGCACTCCAGGGAGCCAACTGGATAGCAGTTTGCTTAATAAAAGTTGTCTTTATACAAAGATCTAAATCCTATTTTCCAAGAACTGGTAGGGGATTTTCAGGGTGTAATCCACCTACTGCTGACCCTCCACAGTGAAGAAACTTCTCACTTGCCTGGTGGGATTTTTTTCACTAGAGAACAACACAGGCTTTTTCTGGTGGTGCTGGGAGAGGGGAATGTGGGAGGACCCGAGGATTGCCACAGGCAGAGGAAAAAGGCTGGGCAGTTTTTTCCATGTCTGCTGAACAGCCTGTTCAAAGACAACAGGATAGAGAAGGGATTGCTGAAGAGGCTGCAATTCTCTGAAATTTTGCTCAGGGAAATTATTACCATGTTCATGTGGAAGTCTGAATCAACAGACAGGTCTCTGAAGGACCTTGGAAAGCCCTTTTTGTTCTTTCAGAAGCAAATTCTCCTATGATCCTATCACTGTTCAGAGCATCTGAATCGCTCCCAAGTAAGCCCTGGGGATCCCCAGCTGTGCTGAAACATCTCCATTCAGATGTGAAAGTGCCACTGCCTGACTCTCCTGCCACAAGGAACTGTCACCTGGGTGAAAATGAGGCTGGTATGACAGGAATGATTAAAGCTTGGAACAAATACCCATCAATGATTCAAAATATTTGAGGAAGATTTGTTCGTCTCTAGGGCCTTGAAAACCATCTTGTGCAAGGCCCCTTTTCCCAGGAAGAAATTCACAGTGGGCCTTTAAGCCTCTGAAACATATGCAATGGATTATTAACAAATTGAGTGGAAGGGTAGCTCAGTTTAATGTCACCTTTGTATATACACAGGCTTCCATCCTTTCTTCACAGAAAGATTACCCTCCCCACAGACAGATGCTGGAAGTCATCCAAGAATTTAAGAACATTCTTTCATTCACAGGTGTTTTTGGAGCTTACAACAGCAGTGCTTATTCTGGAAGATGATGAGGGAGAGAATTGCCTTGGCCCTTCAATCAGCTTTTGCCCATTTCACATCAAATTGCTATCTGATAATACTCAGTGAAAACTGGAACACTCTAATGCAAACAGAAATGGCTCCAGCAGCCAGAAGAAACACTAATGACACAAATTAAATGGAAAGACACTGAAGCATGCAGTGCACCTTGCTGTCCTGGTGGACAAGCTAAGTGTGAGCCAGCAATGTTCCCCCATGGCAGGGCAGTCAGCAGCACCACAGGCTGTGCCCACAGGGCAGTGCCAGCAGGTCGAGGCACATGTGGTCACTCCCTTCTTGTCAGCCCTGGTGAGGCACATCAGGAGTCTGTGTCCAGTGCTGGGCTCCCCAGAAAAAGAAAGAGGGTGTTCAGCAAAGGGGCAGGAAAATGTCTGAGGGACCGGAGCACTTGATGTACAAGGGAAGGCTAAGGCAGCTGGGGTTGTTTAGCCTGGAGAAGAGAACACTCAGGGAGGCCTTATCAATGTGTATTGATACCTGAGGGAGGAAATACAGTTAGCAGGGCCAAAGTCTCCTCAGTGGTGCCCAGAGTCAGGAGAACAGGCAAAGGGAACAACCCAAAATACGGAAAATGAGCACCCGCAGTGGCTCTTGTGTCCTTCCAAAGCAATATCCCACATAGCAACACAGTCATGGCACTGATATGGGAGAAAACATCTCCATTTCTCACCAGGCCATTTCCCTGGGCTTAGAGACAGGGCTGAGAAAGTTCCCATTCACCTTGCTCAGACATCCAGGGCACGAGGCTGAACTTACCAACAAAGCTTCAGCAGCGGCAGAGAGAGGGAGAATATCAGAAAATGCACTGAGCTGCTGACAGCCGCCTAACAAAGGATCGCGACAAAGGCATGCAGAGCTTGTGATGGGCATGCAGGGAGTTAGCCTGGGACTGAGGGACCTCAGTTACAACAGCAGGATGGAGAAGTGGAGCTGGAATCTACAGAAGGAAAAGAAATTATGACCTGACTGAGTGATATCTATTCCAGAGGGACTGAGGAAGGAAAAGAAACTACAAAACTACTTAAAACTGTATCAAACACACAGAATGAGGACCATGAACTTAAAGGTTTAGAAAGGTCATGCCACAAAAGAGTAGAGATGGAAAACAAGAGAAGCAAAAATAAAACTGCAGCGGTGAGAGCAGTGAGAAAGAGCAGGATAAAAAATGCAGGACAAGAACATTGACAAGTCAAAAATATTGATTCTGTGCTTCCTTAGCCAATAAGGTTGACACCATGGGATCTGGGGAGGATGGAGGAAGTTCAGAGATGCAGCCCACTGTTCCCTCTCCTCCAGACAAAGGCCAGGGATAGCTCACACCTGTACAAATCTTGCAATGACTCTGCAAACCAACACATTTTTTACTGTCATGAGGTCTTTTTAATGGCAAAGAAAGATGGTCTGTGCCACCAAGATTTTCCTTTTTTTACTCACTTATTCAGCCCCAGCGGAGCCCCAGTCAGCCCAGATATGCCTCAACACTTCTTGCAGCTCAAGTGAGTGCCTACATCAAAGAGAGAAAAGGGAGAAGAAACCCACAACATTTTCTTCTCTGGGACAGTCTTAAAGCCAGTGTTGAGCAAATGACATAAGCTGCCTTTGCCAGCCTGAGAGATGACCTCCTCTTTCCTCTTCATCTATTTCATTAGCTCTAAATTATTCCTGTTGCCAAGACATTTGAAAGCAAATTGCCAAAAAGCTTCAGTCGCTACCCCCAGCATCTGATTCCCCAACAGGACTCAGTGCCCAGTCTCATTCTCATCAAGATATGACTTGAAGGCACAACATCCTAACCAAGAAACAGTGAGAGGGAGAGGCAGAACATAAGGCAGGAGATACTTCATACAAAAACATCAGCAAGACTTAGTAGAACCCATTCTTTTCATTCAGGGGCCACTGGCATATTCATCTGGACCCAAAAAATAGACCAAGGAACAGGAACCAGCAAAGAGGGGGTGTAAGCAGGGTATGAGAACACAGATGTCTGCTATCATCCTGTGTCAGTAGCTTTGACAGGATAAAACTTTGGAGAGGATTTTAGCCACAGCTGGAGAAAATGCTGCCCCAGTGAATCAACAACACTGGGAAAATTAATTAGCTACTGTGAAGTCAGCTGCAAGCATGCACAGCTCTATGATCACCCAACCTTTTATCATTATTACTGAATCACAACACAATCTGCCACCAGAGTCTTCCTAGACCGAGGCCAGGACTGAAATAGCAGGGCCCCTGGCTGTGGCGACCGAACTGCCACTGTGGATGTGCACAGGGAGGCTGCAGCCGCCGAGAGGAAACACTCCAGAGCCTGCTCAGAGGGATCGGTGCTTCCAGAGGAGCTTTTTTACTGGAGTGCGGGCAATGGCAGCACTGAGAGGACAAGAGGAGTCCAGGGAGGAAGAGAGAGAAAGATGGGCTTGCAGTTGGACAGGCTGTGTATTTTCAGGAGAACCGAAGGAGTCAGGAGCACTGTGGTACCTGCAGGTCAGACCTGCGGGACGGTAACTGAGCTGCAGGCTGGCTTTGACTTGCAGGTGCCCCTGGCTGGAGCTGAGGCAAATGTGCAGATTTGATCAGGAGATCAACGAGAGCTTGGCTCAAGCTCTTTTCAGCTAAGGGAAGAGACATCTCTCTTGCCTGTGACAGTGCATTACATTCTATAGATTTGAGCCTGACTCCAGAGCTGCCTCCTTTTCAGAAGAGACACACAGACAAATCTTTCTGATTTGGACTGCTTTGGGTGAGGGTCAGCTGGCTGTCCCCAGCCCTGGACTGCGCAGTGCCAGGATGTGTGTCCAGTCACTGCTGGGTAACACGTGGATGTAGCTTTACATGGAATCATTAAGGATGAAAAAGACCTCCAAGACCACTGAGTCGAACCTTTGACCAAACCCTACCTTGCCACTAAACCATAAAAGTGTCATGTCCAGTCATTTCTTGAATGCTTCCAGGGATGGTGACTCCACCATCTCCCTGGACAGCCCATTCCAATGCTTAACCACCCTTTCAGTGATGAAATTCTTCCTGATGTTCAACCTGAACTTCCCCTGGCACAGCTTGACATGCATCAATAGACTCACAGAATGTTATTACTGGGTCCGGAGTGGGGTCCCCAAACACCCAGCTTTTTCTTGCTGTGCTGCTGAGGGCATCTGATTGAAAAGGTTTGTTAATACTTGTTTTTAAGGCAAAGATGGGCTTCAATTGCCTGTTTGCCACGGCCTGCCCTGCCCCTCTCCTTGCCTTGCTGCCTCGCTCCCGTGCAGCTGGGTCCTACGGCAGTGTGCGAATGTGCTGACTCGCAAAAAGCGCCTTTCCCCACCGGCAGGACACGCGCTGGGCAATGAAAGCTTCTCCCAGCAGGAGCACCAGGACCTGCCAATTACCTTGGCACGCAGCACGGGATCAAGCGGGGCAGGAGCGTAGCCGTAGGTACAGCAAAGCTGAGCTCCCCTGCCAGCCCCTGGTGCCGGGTAATGAAGTCATTTTGGCCGCAGGACACGCGGCAGACGGGCGGTCACTCGGGAGCTGCCACCTGCACCAGCCGCTCCTCGGAGTGCGAGCATACTGAGGTCGGTGTTTTCCAAACGCAATCAAGGGAGCGAGCTTGGGCGGTGTTATGACAGCAATAAAAGTGTGTCCTGCTTCATCAGCACTTTGGAAAAATTAGTTTAAATGTCCTCAGTGGCAAACAGCATTTAGTGCTGCTCGGCGCAGGAGAGGGAGGCAGGAAAAAGAGACTACACAGGCTTTTTAAAAATAAAACTCAAAGCAAGTTTGGCACAATGAGTAAATCACAAGCAACCGTCTCCCTACAGTGCCCCGCTGCATGAAGCTCCTTCCTGAGATAAATCAATGCCATATCCAGCCAAACACAAAAGCAGCGCCAGCTCTTGCTGCATAGTGCACCTCACTCCAAGAGATTAGAACCAGCACCTGCACCTCTTCAGAGAATTGCAGTGTCTCACCTTACACTGCACCACCAGGTTCTCCAGTGCCTGATACCACTGTCTCATCATGCCTATTGGGCATCTTTTTTCCTGCTCTCAAGTCTCCACTGCAGTGCAAACTCCATGATGAACCTTAAAAATCAATTCCAATTATAGAACTTGATTTTGCCTCCTCTAAAATGTTTTGTTTCTAGATAGACCTTCAAATTCTGCTCCAAAGTGTGTTTTCTCTTTCTTCCCTCTTTCAAAAAAAACCTGGATCAGATGATTTACAAATTTGTATAAGGGTCTAGGGAAGCAGAAGAGAGGACCTATATATATTCTCACCACTTTTTTTAAAAATAACCATACACACAAAAAAAATAATAAACTAAACAGCATCATTCAGAAAGAAAAATGTCTCAAGGCTTGAAACTAAGCAGTGTGGCCCCAAAATACCAGTATGATTTAGCTGAAGAAAAAGGGCAGCTGAAACAAAATGCAAACAATTCTGCATCAGCTCTCCAGAGCATCCTTCCACAGCCACTGATCCAGCTCCTTTCTGCAGGGGGGAGAAATCACACCCCCGTACTGACCTCCCTGTACACTCTCCCTGCCAGCCTTTATAAGTTCATGGTCTGCTGTCCCTGGGCTGCTGCTGGGCCAATTTGCATGAGGGAAACTGTAAATGTCACACCAAAACACTCACAGTGCTATTCTCCCAAAGCAAATAAAGCTTAGGACTGGCAAGCAGAGAAAATGATGCCCACAAAGCAGTCATAAATCAGGCACATTCCAGACACTTTGCTATTTTTGTTGTTCCACAACTATTTGGTAGATTCAAAGGTTTTTCTTTAGACAAAATCTAGTGTTTTCTTACTTCCTCACTAGGAAGCTAAAAACCTTATGGTATAAAGGGTTCTGTCACCTGCTAACACAGGACAAGGAACACCTCCCTCTTGAGGTGGGAAATATAAAGTTCCCCTTCCCACTCATGGTAGAAAAAGGCTGGAAAGTTCACAAAGAATCAGAGATTCATTCAGAATCATAGAATCATTTGGGTTGGAAAAGATCTCCAAGTTCATTGAGTCCAACCATTGATCCAGCACAGCTAAGTCCACCACTAAACTGTGTTGTCAAGTGTCACATACACAGGTCCTTTAAATCTGAGGTCTCAGCCCTATGCAGGTGCCTGTCACACTCTCCAGACTGAAATGGGAGGTTGTTTGAAGAGTAACAGAGATGATTTGCAATCAAAATTTGGCGGACTGAACTTGGGGTGTGAGACATCAGCTTTGGACGTGAAGATTCCAAGAAGTGGGGAACCCCTCCTGTCCCTGGGGAACAGCACCTATTGCCCACCTCAACTATAAACAATTGTATTTTTATGGAAATTACCAAAACTTGTCTACATGCAGCTCTGTTGCTGGTGAAGGAGCAGCAGAGTCTCCACATCAGACTGACAAATAAATAATTCCCACTAAAATTGTCACAAACCACTTGGCCCCCACTACAACAGCAGAGCACACCATCTTTCTGCATTTCCTTTCCTCTCAGCTTAGCTTAACACATTTTCAAAGACTGAAACGCTCTCACTGTGGCTCAGATAATGGAGAATAAGATGGGAAAAACATATATCAATATGCCCAGTCTCCCCAGGCTACGCACAGTCAGCCAGAAAGAAAGAAGCTGTTTAATATGACCCTGGCAAGGGTCAAAACTACCTTTGATAAATCATTCATTCACCTGGTTCCTGGGAGTTGTTCTTCCAGATCACTGATGTTCTGGGTGAGGTTTAGAGTGGATATTTTTCCCCTCTCAGTGCAAGATCACCCAGCTCTGGCAGACACAACCTGGGATGGCTCCAGCAGCAGAGACAGAGCTCAAGAGGTGGGGGCACTGCAAACTCAGCCTGGTGGTCTCAGGAACAGGCTGGGACAGTGCAAGGACAAGCTGGCGTGGGGCAGGATGGGTGCACCCCACTCCTCTTCAAAGGGAAGACTGATTTCTCTCTGTGCATCTGAGCAAGCCCAGAATGTCAAACAGCTTCTCTTCCCTCCCATTCCTTCATCAGTCTTTTTTCTCAAAAAACCCAATTCTTCCTCATATCAGCCTTCCCTACACTGCTGTCCCAAGGCTCTGGGTGTACCTGAGAGCAAGTGAAGGCACAGGATTAGATTTCAGCAAGCAGTGAGCTGAGACTGCGATCAAGATGCTCCACTCTGCAAAACACAGTGCTGGATAAGTGATTTACACAAAAACAGTCCCAAACTGCAGCACACGTCACAACAGTGCCGTTTGGGCCGTGCTGAGCCACACTCTGCTTTTATGGCCTTTCCCTCCACAGTATTCTGGTGCCCAAGCTAAAGAAACAACCCAGACCATGGGAAAGTGAATTTCAGGGTAACTGGATAGGAAAAGAAATAAAGAAGAGGGAAATATGTGTATGTGGCCTGGAAGCTGCTCACCAAACCTCCAACTTTTTTTACAGTGTGGCTGAGGGTCCCAAATGTTTGTTTTGGGAAAAAACCCAAACAAGCAACAACAAAAAATTGGCAAAGACAGAGAGCAATAAATCTGTTCCATTTTTCCCAAAACTTCCCAACATATAAATCTTGGCACAAACCCCCCTTCATGGAGCTGCTGCACTGCCTTCAGCAACCTCCTCACAACTCTAGAGACATTCAGCTGCACCAGGGCTCTTCCAGCACAAGAGCCTCTGCTAAGGAAAAATAATTTCCTCCTGTCCTTCCTCTCCCTCACTGTCACATTCCAAGCAAGCAAGAGCTTGGCCCAGAAGATGTTGCTGTGAGGAAGGAGTTCAGGCACTACAAGACTGATTCAGCATCTTGGCACCTCACACAGGAGCACTGGGCAAACATGAACTGTGTTCGCTGGGAGAGAGGAGACTCAGAGGAGACCAAGGTAAAACATAACTCTAAAGAGAATTCATGGGAAGATAAGAAACTATTTAGGGCTATGTCAAATGTGGGAAGGAGGTGGCATAAATGAAAAAGCTCGGGAAAGGTCAAGCCTTGGAGGAATGGAGCGAGGATCTCTTCGTGCAGGGAAGAACTGATCTGAAATATACTCTTGCCAGAGGCAGCAGGGAAGAAAAATCAAATAAACAGATTTGAAGGAATTGGAGGATGGAATTCATCTCATTTTAAACATCAAAAAATGAAGTGTGTAACCTGGGCCTGTCATCCAGGCTCCCTCAAGAGCAGAGAGAGAGAAAGACACTTTAGAGGGCGAGGAATCCAGGCTACCTGTGAAAGTGCCTGTTAGCATGGATCCAGGAGCTGGCTCAGAGATGAGGTGAGGAAAACCCCAACCTTAATCACTGCAGAGCTCCTGAGAAGGTGACAAACATTTGCCAACATGAATTTAATGAGGTGTCTCCTTGGAGTGGCTCCCCACCAAGTTTTAACAGAGACTATATGGATGTGAGGCTGGCCAGGTGCCAGCTTCAGCTAACCAGCAAAACTCAGCAAAACCAAAACAAAATGGTCTTTACTGGCCTTTAAATACCCGGGGGTTTTATTTAAAAAAAAAAAATAATAAAATAAAATAAAGAAATTTTAAAAAAAGAAAAAATAAAAAAAAGATGGAAAAATACAAGGAAAGATGATGAATACTAATGCAATAAATGAAGAAAACATATTATCTTCGATTCCTCTTTGCCTGGATCTATAGTAATTTTAGAAGGAGATTGGGTTATGAGATAAATTTCATTTATTCCTAATAAAAGAATAATGCTACATTTTTTTGACAAGTGTTCTTCAATACGCCACCTGGGTAGTTGTAGTAACAGGTACTAAAAATGAAATATGATAGGATTTCCAAGAAGATCCCAGCAGTTAACAAGGGAAACGATTCCATAGCTCTTCCTTAGGAGGCTCCCAGATTTCCCAGGGATAACGAGAAAGCTTTAATCAGTCCCTTTGCGAGGTGTGTAGGGGAGGTTTTCAGGATGTGGCTTTATACCTGTCCTAGCTGTAGCTGTTACTTAAGAAGCAGCAAAGTAAAATCAGAGCACTTGGCTGGATGAAAGCCAACTGCTGAGCCGCAGGGGGAAGTGCTGGAGTAGGGGATCACAGAAGGAAAGACAGGGTGGGTTTTATTGGGAGCACCACAGGCTCAGCAGCTGTCCTGGGTCCAATTCTTATTTCACCTGTACAGACAAATGCGGGTTTAGATCTCCTTGCCACATGGGCTGAGCCTGCTTGCAGACTCCCACAGTTCAAAAGGCAGCCTGGTCTTGCACAGCCCAAATTCAGGGATAGTTCTCCACAGATTTACATTTGTGCAGTGCCTTTCATGGGCTGTCATGAAAGCTGGCTGTGAAGAAGGAACATACTCGAGATGCTTAACCAAACCATCCTGCTGTTTTCACTCTACATTAAGACATCAAGCGAATAAAATGCATCAAGTCTGCTGTTTCTTCTCCTGGGTCAGCTTCTCTTGGCCTTTGCATTTTGTGTGTTTCTCCTTGCTTTTCAAACACATTTCCCCCATCCTGACAGAGCTGCTCCACCACTAAACCCCCAGCACAGTGAGACTGCAGAGGAGCCAGGGGGACCCTCTCTCTTTGCTGCTGTCTGCAGCCGACAGAACAGGAATGCTGTAGAAAGTGGCAGTGACTATGCAATGCATAAATCATAGGGACAATATTGTCTCTCTTCCCTTTGCACAGATCCCATATATCACCATGACTCAGGGCAGATCTCCCAGTGGGGACTAATTCCAACTTTTAATGCACTTTCCATCTGATTCCTCCGTGACAACAGATGGGTCTCTGTCCTGAGATATTGCATTTGGAAAACAATATATTAAGCACCTCTGTGTTTCAGAACAATTTGGTTTGGGGACCCACTACTAATCCCATTTCAGTGCTTTGAGTTGTGCATTTCACCACTGACGAGACAAAACCCCTCCAGTCCAATGGCCATCATCTCTTCCCCCCTCCTCTGCTTTTTCTGGTTGTTTCACCATTCTTCCTGGATGTGATAAATCATGTAAATTTAATTTAGAGATTATACCCCTGGCTTTAGAGGCAGACAAGGTTAGCTCTCTGCTTGCAGCCTGTAGCCCACTAATCTTATAAAATTCCTCCATTCCCACTTGGCTGGAACTGCTGTTGGGGAGTGGAGGGAGAGCAATATCTATTCTATAAAGTGTTTTGGATTTTTGTTGGACACTTGCAGATGGCATCCTGGCCACTGTCCAAACCTCTACTGCTGTATAAGGATAAATCCTGAAGGTTTTCATAAGCCCACTGTATTACAAGGTTTATCTCAGCAGTATGAAGCTGGTGCTCAGTTTCCAAACTCTTCCCAGTCTCTCCAATCAGTTACAAATTTCTTTCAGCTCCATTTTTCCAAAGAGTGAGCAGCTCCGAAGACCACAGCACTTCCTCCTTGTGCATGTTTGTCTGTGGTCATTGCTGCCTCCCCTCTGTATGACTGGAGCCAACACTGCCTCCCTAAAGCACTGTCAGATCTGCAGAGGACATGCAAGAAATAGGGGGATTTCTGATAACTACAAGAAAAGCATCATCCCTTGCCTTTAAGGAGCTTTGGGCCCCAGGCTGAGGGTTACAAGCACTGACCAAGTACATTATCCATGTAATCTTTGCTTCATCTATAAATTCCCTTTCTAAGGAAACATGTAGCACCAGCAGGGGATTAAAATCAGTTGTTTCATGGGCATCCCAGGTGGTTGTCTTTCATCTCCTTTCCTAATATTTCTGTTAGGCTTGGATAGTTTTTATTGGCTTTTTTCTCCTTGCTCTCTCTCACACCTGAGCAGTTCTTGGCTTCGGCAGGCACAGAAACGGCAGTTTTATGACATGCATTTTTTAATGTATCAAAACATGTTCCTTTGATTCATTTTTCAAAAAGCAAACTCTGCTTGGCAAAGGTTAATGACTTTCCCACATCAGCTGGATGTAAGAGAGATCCAGATGTTGCTGAGAATCAAAACTCTCATCTTCAGAAGTCAGCAGGACAAAACCAGAACCTTCTCAGATTCCACCTAAGCCACAAGAAATTGCTGGACCCTCTAAGAGTGTCCTTCAGTGCTGGCAGTTTGGCACATCTGAGAGACGTTTATATGAAGTTATGACAGTTAAATGAGCTCGATAGCAGCTGCCCAGAGAATTCACATTAGCAGGTTTCCATAGCTTTGAGTATCACAGACAGGGAACATGCTGGAAGCAAACACCGACCTCAGACACCAAGCACATCACACTCTCCTTATGTAGCAGCTCAGTATTTGCACATCCAACACTAAAAAGCAATTGCCACCAGCCCAAGAGCCCGTGCTCTCTTTGCTGGGTGACCCTCTGAGGTGGCCCTTATGAAAAGCTTAAGGTAGGGAAGGAACCAGCGTTTCAGCCAGCACTGACCCCAGGATCCTCAGGGGCTGTGGCAGGGCAATGCCCACTGCAGCTTTGCCAGGACAGCTGAGGTGATTTGCAAGCAAATGGCAAGTTCCCTTTGGTCTGTCACACAAACCAAGTCATGTCACTAAATATTCTTATCAAGTTCTTTAGAGCTTTAGTCCACACTGAAATTAGGCATCTCAGCTTGTTTCAAACTTTACATACAAGAAGCTAAAAATTTTTTACTTTACCTCTTTCCCGTCAGTTCAGTGAAGAAAAAGTTGAATGCATAAAATACATTTTGTTTTACCACTCCCAAAGTGCATTTCCCTGGGATCTACCACTCTACTTTCACAGGTATTATGATGTTTTAAAGAAGTATTTCAATGTGGAAGGAAGGAGACTTACCAGACAGGACTGGAGGGAGCATCCCATGGATGGGAGAAGGCTGGGATTGGAGGTAGTAGATAATTTTGCAAATTTTGCACCTTGGCAGATCACAGAGGAGCACCAAAGGAACCCAGGTCAAGAGCATCAGTACAAGAAGAAGGACAGAGGGCCTGGAAAGCAAGAAGAGGACATTTTCATCCAAATAACCACACAGCAGATAGGAACTGCACACATATATGAAGCTTAGTCAGAGTTTTAAACCAAGCCCAGAACACTAATTTAGAATCAAAGAATTGTCCAGGTTAGAAAAGATGTTTAATATGATCGTGTCCAACTGTTAACCCAGCACAACCAAGTCCACCACTAAAACATGTCCCTAAGCATCACATTTACATGTCTTTTAAACACCTCCAAGGATGGTGATTCCACCACTTCCTTGGGCAGCCAGTGCATCAGAGAGAGAGCTCCTCACATCTTCTCACTGCACAGGGCACAGCACCACTGATGCTCCCTGAACTAGGCTAATCCCAGATTTGTTTCAGAAAAGTTTTATGGATGTTACAGTTCATTTATTAACATGGGAAGGATGATGCAAAAATCCCAGAGCCAATAGAGACCAGACAGACAACAGCGCATGACTAGCCAAGCTTGCCAAGAAATCAACACGGCAATTTTTATCACAGTACATCACAATTTTTCACGGTAGTGATTAGAAATAAGCCAGTTTTACAGCAGAATTGTTCTCAGCTTCTTCTTTCTCAGGGCAGCTGATCTCTCACAGAATCCTTCAGAAAACCACTCAGCCTTGCAGCTATCACTGCTTCTTCTCTCTCCCATCCTCCTCCCTTTTTCCAGGAAGGAAAGTAAGAGCTTTGCTGTCTGGGGAAAGCTTAATCCGATCATACACCTGAGTCAAGTTGTGCTCTTTTCCCTTGACCTCACACTCAGCTCCCCAGCAGCTGCAGACGGTGTCACCCACGAGGGAAGCTGAGCACAGCTGCAAAGTGGCAGCAAACTGGAAGGGCAGGGCTGGGAAAGCCCTGGGCTCAAGGAGGCCTCAGAGGGGACACCAGAATTCTCTCATGATGCCACTGTTGTTGTACAAGGAAAATAATCTCCCTCTTCCTAACACTGGGTCTTTTTATTGACTTCAGTGTCAATAGAAGCAGAGAAATGTTTAGAATCAAACCAAACCAGCCTTGCTCCAAAAACCTTATGTTTTCTAATACAGAGGACAAATCAAAGGAAAGGTCTCTATAAAGAAAATAGCAGAAAACTGTGAAACCATCTTTTATAAAAATACTGAAAAGAAGAAAATTAATCACATTAAACATCAACAATTACTCTTAGATCCCTCACAGAGAGGCTGCCATGACCTCAGCTCTGAAGATATCCACAAAGCAAAATTAATGTTATCCAGCCACACTGGATTCCAAAGGATACTTGCAGAGCATGATACAGAAGGAGGGAGAACAACAGAGGAAAAAAAAGAAATTCCTTGCCTAAAAGCCACTTCATATAAAAATATCATCTTAAAACTAACTTGTATTAATTTTTAAAGTGGAATTTTAAATAGATAACTTGAAAAATCTGGCATAAACCTGCCTCTTTCCAGATCAGCATTTAGGGATTTTCACCTATGGAAAAGTTCCATTTTGAGGAGCAGCCCTGACAGCAATGAAGCTGAATAAGGATAAATTTAAATTAGTCAGAAAAGCATCATGCTTAGATGAGAACAAGGTCCTCCCAGGAGGTGCTGTTTAACAGCCTCTGCGATTGCTGCAGGAAGGACACTGTTTTGCATTGTTCTTTATAGGAAAGTCAATAGCCTGAAGAAAGATAGATTATTGTTTGTTACATCTAGAAGAACTTTTATTTTTAAAAAAGTATCATATTCACAGGGCATTTGAGGGTAAGCTGATGGTTTTAATTTCCCCTCCAGCTCATTTCCAATTTTTGGGAAAGCTGGTTAGAGAACAGAGTTGTCCGTGTGAATGCATGAAAGTCACAGAGCAAAGGAAGGGAGTAGCAGCTCCCCCACGCTGTGTCTTGAAACCACTCAGCCTTCCAAAAAACAGCCTCAGCCAGAGCCCTGCACGCAGCCATGGCTTGTCCACTGGTGGGAACGGAGCCTGCTTTAGGGCAAAGCCCTCAGAAATCAGGATCTCTTCATAATTGGGTGTCCAGTGTTCCACAGAAACCAGCAGATGAAGGTGCCAATCCTTCGTGCTACTCATCCCCTCCCAAGAGCTCCTTGTGACCTTTAATTCCCCTCCAAGGAGGCACCAGAGGGTTTGTTTTGGCAATGACATGAACAACTCTCCCAGCACAGCAATTTCCAGCAGTGCTCCTGAGCCTGAAGCCCTCCTGGGGACCAAGAGTGAAGCTCTGGACCAGGGACAGGAGAGCACAGAGAGCCAGGCAGGGGCTCAGTACAACAGCAAGGAGCAGGTGTTGGGTAAGGGAAGGCAGGAGGGCTACCTAAGGAAGAAACTACTTTCATTTTGGTTATATTTTTCACCCAAACTCACTGAATTTAATTATTGGTCCCATTACAGGATGCACTGTCCAGGTACAAGCTTCCTGGAGAAGAACTTGTACTGCTAAGACAGTCAACTCTGTATGAGGTTATTTAGAAGCCAGTAAAAATTGTTACCCCAATCTGTTTTGTATCCTAAACAAAAACACTGGTGTAAGAAAACAGTTCGTAAGGTGCCTGTAAATGTTTTACTCATAGGAATATTCATCATCAGTACACAGGAAAAACAAATTGCTGTAGGAAATGAGGGACAAACATGGATGTGTAGCAAAACCCAGCTCAGAGCTGTTATAATTCTTAAAGCTACTAATTAACTGAACACTCAAAAAAATCCATTTCTGTAGTAGCTTCTGCCCTTATGAACAGTCACAAATTGAACCCCAAAGTTTAATAGAGGAGAAAATTTACGTATTTTTATTGCTAGGGATGCTGAGGCACAGAGCAGTGAAATGCTCACCATCTTACATTGGTGTTCTCTTTCACTCCCTTCCTTGCTCTCCAGAAAGCATGGTGAGGAGACAGGAAACCCTTCCCAGGGAGGCTGTGCCTCTGGAGCAGTGCAGGATCAGTGAGGCGGAGAGCACAACCAGGAGTCCCACAGGGGTGCACTGAAAGGGAGACAGATGCCAGCAGCTGTCAGGGACAAAGCACTGCATATGGGAACACACAAAATCTGCACAGGGCAATAAATACGACACGTTCCCTACCCTGGAACACTCTGGAGACTCAGTGTTCCAGGAGGAACGTGTCCTGTTTCTACTTTGCATGTTGGATAACTTGTTCTGAGAACACGATTACCTGGATCCTGATCCTCCTGTGAGACTCCATGGGTGACATTTGCCTCCCAGCCAGGGCATTGCTTTGGAGCTCTTCTGCTTAAGCAGTGCAAAGAGCAAATATTTTCATTTCAATTATTCTATACTCTCCTCTCTCTGTCTGTGAGTCCTCACCTCCAAGTTCATTGACACACGCCCATGTTCCCTGACAGCCTCCCAAAGGGATCGCTGCAGCTGTGGCAGCAGCTCCACGTCTCTGTGCAGGTACCAACTCGGCTCTGCCTGACTGCCACAGCATTAACTCCTGAGACTAAATCATCCTCACAAACTCCATTTTCCTCCACTCCAGGAGGAATTCATTCGGCCTGGCCTTTCCCTAGCAAATATTTAGCATCCCATGTGCACATATTTGGAAAGAATTCCTCACAAGTCACTCAAGTGAAAGTCATTTCCCCCGAGGAGGGATGAGAGAATAAACACGTGCCAGCTGCGAGTCGCGCTGCTCGCTGTGCTCCTGGACGGCTCGCAGGTACCGCGCACGGCAGAGGAGCCGAGGTGGGACACAATTACCCATCCACATTAAATTAATTTTCACTCTGTTTTCCTATCAGGTTCACAGCTGCAAAAACAGAAGGGATGAGGTTCCACGGAGGTGGTTTACAAGGTGAGAGAGGCTGGCAGGACAAGGTAAAGAAAAGTGCTAATGCCAGTTTTGTTGTTTAATATTCATCTTTGCTCTGTTTCAAAACTTCTGCATAGCAGCGGCTTTGTACAAGAATTTCTGCTTATGGCTGTGAAAATATTACTGCTACATTTTATATCTACTTTGTGAGAGTTTAGCTGGTCTGAGAAAACATTGGCTGCAATCTTTTCATTTCAACAGATTCGCTGTGGGAAAGTTATTGGCACAAAACTGATTTCTATGTTTCAGTAATATTGTATCAATTTAAATGAAAAAAACACTGGATCTTCTTGGAATTTATGCTTCTGGATTTTTTTTTTTCATTTTATCTTGGGATGCTGACTGTTCACTCCTACTACTTCCACTTTTTTATTTTCACATGGACATATTTTGAAATCAATCACAGATAAAATTTTTGTGAAAGATGATGATTTGGGACCAATCATGAGATTGGATTAAAATATTGGTTTATTGTAAATCAAAATTACAATGAAATAGCATGAATTAATATAGAAATTATAAGAAAACCTTATATAAAAAAGAAAATTGAAACTCCAAAATGCCTAATTTACTACAAGAAAGAATTTCAGAAATTATTTCATAGGAATACAGGGAAAAATAATGAAATGTCAACAGTGGCTATGAAAACGACATGCTAAAACCATCCATCTCCCCTTAATGCATGATAACAAGGAAGGAAAGATGCATGTTAGGGCACTGGCCTGGAATATAGAACATTTCTATTCAAATTCCCAAATGGACAGAGATTTCTGGTGAGACTGTGGGCTCTTCTGTGCCTCAGTCATGGGAGTGGTGAAATGCAGTAAGAAAACACCCCGTCTATGCCCTGACACAGTTACTGTGATAATAAGGTGGCACAGAAATTCCTTGGATTTAAGCCAGTTCCTTGTAGCCATTCTCACCTGCGCCCAACCGCAAAATGTTTACTGATAATAATTACAAACTGAGATTACCAAAGCTGCCTGGGGAATTTTGGGTGCCCACAGGAGCTGGCAGCTCTGAAGAGCTCCGCCCATGGATTTTACTGATTCTCTGATTGATTTCTCCCCTCACCCCAACAACACTGCAAGTGCAGGCATGCAGAACAGCAGGAATATTTACAGAGATAACATCTTCATGTCAGCAAGGCAGGGAATCCCATTGGGCCAGAGGCTTTACAAGCAGCAGTAAATAAGAACATCCAGTCCAAAACAAACACCCTGTTGCAGTTCTGGTACACACCTTTGGGCAGGGACAATTCCCCAGCACCACTATGCAGAAAATTTGACATTTGAAAGCACTTGAAGAGTCACACAAATCCAAGAGCCTTCTCACAGGACCTTCCTCCACACTTATGAAAGTAACTTCTTCCTTCTCCTTTCCAAAAATCAAATCTCAATCAAAATTCTCTATGCAGAAATATCCCTTTCTAGGTTATCAGCTTCCTAGTGCAGCATCTTCTCCTCCCCAACAACAGAATTGTTGATGTTGCTTTTGTAGCTGGTAAATAAATCAGCTGCTGTCAGGTCAGATAAGATTTTCTATCAGGTGGAGGTACAGAGTTTTCTGGTAAAGAACAGCAGTGGGGGAAAGGACTCAGAGCACTCTCATTTGCTATATTTCTGTAGTATTTGCTATATTTCTATTGAATTTCTAGAATAAAGGTTTCCCTTAGGAACAAGGGAAAGATGCCCAGAGGTCAGGTGGAGAAGGTATTGCTGTGCCTTGGGTTTTACTCTAACCCTTTAGTCCTCCTTCCCTAAACTCAGAGGCTACACACAAAGCAAAATTCCTCTCATCAGCGGAGAAGGGAGGTGCTGATGGGGACCAGCAGCACATTCCCAGCTGAGACAGAGATTTTTCACTCTTCAGTGAAAAATGGAATCTGGCTCAAATTTTCAGCAGGCTTTAGCTACCTCAGGGACTGATTTCCTACCAGTCCTAAAAGAAATAAGGAAGCCAGTGCTTCTCAGAGAATGAGAGGGCTCCAGGTTTATAAACCAATTTGTCTGCAGACAGCTCTCGTTGCTGTTCCACCCCAGACCCTCCCACTCACTATGACCTGGATGCTGCCTCAGGTGTAATTAAACCTGTGCCCAGACCACGGGCAGCACCAGCCTCACTGTTCACAGAAGCCTCCTCAGACGCGGAGGTGACAGAGTTTTGTGCTGCTCTGACTCTCATGTACTTTCACCCTCCTTTTCCACTGTGGCTCTCTCAATTTAATGGAGAGGGAAAGGGTTCTCCTACAGTGGAAAATGTCTATTGATCCCATTTTTCTTTTTCTTATTCTTTTGTTTTGGAAGTTTCTTGCCAGAGTTACAGTCCTCTGGTTCTCAATGCAAGCAAACCTTCTCCAGGACAGCAAGCAAACAAATGAATCAAGTGCTTTTTCAGCCCAAGTGGGAGGGAGAGGGAGAAGATTGGAAGGAGTTAGATTGCCCATCCCAGCCTTGTCTCCTTCTTTGCTTTCTTCCCTCCAAGCCAGCTGCCAGGGAAGGGCTCGTGTTCAGCGTCTCTCCTCTGATTTTCTTGCAGAACACACAATGGCTGCAGAAAGGGGAACAAACCCCTCCCCTTCATTGTAGGAGCAATTTGCTTACACTTCCCAGCTTCTCAGAGGGTAGCAGAGGGATGAGATCCTCTCTTTGTACTTTAGTGCTTGGGCTATTTGCATAAAAAGAGACTCTTTGTTATTTAAACACTCATCTGCTCCCACTGCTCCTCTCATTTTGAAGTTACAATCCTCTGTGAGCTCCATGTCAGTCCCTGCTGGAGGGAGGCCCTGGAGCTGGACTCTGAGGGCAAGAGCCCAGGTCTGAGCCTCCATGTGCACGGGGGGAGCTGCAAGCCTGGGAGTACTCCCTTCTCCATAGGTGGGTTTGAAGCCTGGGACCAGTATCAGTATCGCTCCTGTTGCTCCCGAGCTGAGGAAGCTGCTGTGGAGGCAGCAAACCTCTCCCTCGGCTGGCAGGGCACAGGGGGTTCCCATCCCAAACCAGCCACCTGAACAGCTCCACAACCACCGAGGAGCCTGAGGTGGAAGGGACCCAGAAGGATCATCGAGCCCCACTCCTGGCCCTGCACAGACACCCCAACAATCCCACCCTGTGCCCGAGATTGTTGTCCAAACACTCCTGGAGCTCTGGCAGCCTCAGGGCCATGACCATTGCCTGGGGACCCCTTTCTGTTGGAAAATATACCAAATTTAATTTTTTTTTTTATTTTATAACTTCAGTCAGGTTTGTTCACCTTTGCCCCGGGGGAAGGGAACTGAAGTTTCTTTCCAGGGTATTGTTGCACTAGGTGAGGCCTGGTAAATTTAATATCTCAACAGACTGGGAGTAGCACGGAAGATACACTAAAGGTAATGACCATCAGTGACCACTACTGAACCATCAGCTCCAAACAACACCCCTGGCATGGTCAGAGACACCTGGGCTGGGAAAGGAGAGATAAGAACCTAATTAGCATCAGAGGAGAAGAAATTCCTATTGAATAGGAAACCAAATACTAAGAACTACGTAACTTGGAACCAATGAACATTGAACCAATGTATCTCTATGGGTTTTGACTGTATAAGGTTTGCGAAAAATCTGGTAAAATCCAGGTGTCATGGAATTATTTGCTCTGCACACCTGGGCTGTGTGTGGATGAAATGACTTCTGTTGCATATCCTGGCCAGAATAAAGTAATGCCTTGATTCTCTAACACTAAAAATGTTGTTGGAGGGTTGTCGCACTGTATGGACACAAAGAAAACACACGTAGCCGACCAGGCTGAGGAACAATGAAAGCCAAGAGAGAGCCAAAAGAGAAAGAGAGGACAGAACCCTCTGACCTTTATTTATATGTTCTTAGAAATCACCGTGGATTGGAGGTAGAAATTACCACCTCTCAATCACACTGGTCAAAGGAAAAATCCATCACAATTCTCCGCCTAGGAGAATGGAATGAAAACAACAAGGACAGTTAGCAAAAACATGGCTATGTTTACAACAGCATGCGAGAGAAAGTACTACAGCAAAGAGAAACATTGAAAAACTGCAAAACTCAGGACAATAGAGGGTTTTTGTTTTTCCCACAGTTTCGGTGACACTTCCAGTGCCCCAGCACTCTCTGGGTGAAGAACTTTTCTCTAATATCCAACCTAAACCTCCCCTGACACAGCTCCAGCCGTTCCCTCAGGAATGTCACTGTCACCCCAGAGCAGAGATCAGGGCCAGCCCCTCCACTGCCCTGCACGAGGAGGCTGTGACTGCAGGGAGCTCTCCCCTCAGTCACCCCTTGTCCAGCTGAACAGCCCAAGCACCCCCAGCTGTTCCTTGTACACCTTCCCCCAAGGCTCTGCACCACCCAAATGTCCCCAAAGCACGTTGGACACCCAGCACAGGCCATAGGCAGAGAGAGGAGCAGCTCCTCTGAAATCAGCAGCGTGAACTCAGTGAGAGACACGAACCAGACCCCCTGAGTGCTGATGGAAGCAGCAGAAATTCCTACATTATTTTTTTAAAAACCCAGTAAATATTTATTCTGTATTTCATTTCACACAGGAGCACTGAATAAACCTGATTTTCAATATAGAGCAGAAACAGCCTCGGTCCTGCTACAAAGAGATGAAATGGCTTTGTTATTGTATCCAGGATTCCTTTGTTCCAGTGAGGAAGGAACAGCAAGCTCAATTAAATGCATTAGTAATCACGAGGTAGTTAAGTATCAATTGGCCATTAAAATACAGAGTGCAACAAAAGCCTAAATAATTTCTGAATTATAAATATAAATGCATGAATCAGAATAAATAAAGTATTTACTGTTAAAAGGTGGCAATTTTCTTCTGGGAAATTGCCCCCACTTCATATTTTTCTGGGTTTTTTCTTTTCATTAGTATTTCTATAGACTTTGGCCAAAACAATTTTCAAAGTCCTGGTTTTGAATTATTATTATTATTATTATTATTGCTATTATGCTACGTTTCACACATTTCTGAGAAAAATCCCCTTTAAAACAGCTTTTCTTTTGCTCAAAATTTTGCAGAATGTTTCACCAGAATCTAATTCTGACAATTCAGATAATTTTTAAATCCCAAAAAAAACCCCAACCAACCACCTACCACAGATATGTTGGCATTTTAGGTGATTTTTAGAACAGAGAAAAAAAATTGCTGGCCTGGTATTGACCTCTTCCAGCTATCTGCAAGCAAGCACAATGTGGAAAATGCCAGTACTTGTCCCAAATTCCCCTTGTCCCAAAATTCCCCTTCATCCACGTGTCCAGCTTTGTGGGGGACACTTCTCCTCATAAGAGGTTCTTGCCTGGTCTGGGTGTCCCAGGTAACCCCAGAGGGAGCTCTCCATCCTTGGGGTGGATTGAACCAGATGGGCTTGGAGCAGTGGTTTGGCAGCACCAGTCCATGAAAAGATCCCATTCATCCCCTTCCATTTTTTACTTTAAATTAGTTATTATCTTTTACTGCTTTTTGGTGAATTTGTCATTTGTGAGAATTTATTCCCATTTTCAAGTAGAGTGTAAGTAACACCCTGACAGAAGGGGTTAATAAGGCAAAAGAATACTTAAAAGACTTGATAAAAGCTACACAACATGTCGTGATTCCTGATCCACTATCAGCTGATCTAACCACTCATGTTCACTGCCTCTGAAATACCAAACAAACCATGAAATTAAAAATCCCCTGTGCCCTACCTTTGGTACACTAAAGAAATCAAAGGATCCCGACAGGGCCTTAATTCCTTACTGATAAAGGAAAATTGCTTTTATTCAAAAATTCTTTTTGAAGGAAAAATATACTGTATTTGGAATGAGAAAGAAAAAAAAAAAGGATGGCATAGATGTTGTGATTTAGCTAAAAATATACTGGCTCATAAAAGGTACAAGCTTGGCATTGCTCCTTCAAAAGTTAAATATTTTTGTCCCAGGCAGGAAAAAAAAATAAAATCTAAGAACATTTTGATCCCAAGGTTAGTTCTAAAGTGTTTTGAAATTTAAGCCATATAATGGCAATAAATTTGCAAGGCTGTAAAGCGTCTAAAATGGAAACTTGAAATATGACTGAGTTTCCCGTCACCTGGGCAGTCCAGACACAGCCTCTTTTTGACATTGTGGTTCCTCCGCCTCCATCAGTCTGCCCAGTTCTGTGTCCAGCCTGGTCCAGTCACGAAGAACTCACTTCTACCCTTCCGGAGCGGTGTCGTTTCCCTGCATCTTGCCCCATGCAGGAGACCCACGTGGTGATGGTTGTAGCCAAACCTGGCTGAATGCAGGATTACCAATGTACTTGGACTTGGGCAGGATGCTCAGATAAACAAAAATCACATTTTTTACACAGAAATCTCCTCACTCGTAGCTTCTTACATCAAAGGAAATGGAAATTTTTTAAAATAAAAATTTACAAGGTAAGTAATCTGAATCCTTCATGTAAGGTGGCAATAAATGCAGCTCTCCAGCATCCATCTCCTGATGCACAAGTGGAATCAGCTGCCTACCGAACGTGCAAGGGCCTCTGACTGCTCTGCAAGCTGCACCTTCCATGCCACCACTGGGGACTGACAGGCAGGGTCCCATTTGATCACACTTTGTCTGCCTTCATCTCACTCATGTCTCTAAGTGAAGCAGAACGCCTTAATTTCCCGAGTTCTGCTGGTTTTCAGGGCTGCTGCACCACTCTGAGCCTTCGGTTCCATGAGCCTGCATTGTGGGCGCTGGGCTCGACACACCTGAATGAGAGAAACCTGGCAAGCACAAGGCTTCAGAAACATCAGATCAATTCAATTAATCAATGATTTAATTGGGAGAGAAAGGGAACACCACTATGCTGAGAATATTCAGGCAAAGAGCTCAGAGGCTGGCAGTACAATAAGGAAGGGTAAAACCGCCAGAATGGTGCAAGTGATGTTTCACAGGTGCCATGGAAAGAGAGTTATCTTGCCCTGGGATTGCCCTTCCACAGCCCTGCTTTGTGTGTGCCTGTGGGATTTAGCAGGAACATTGAGCTGCTTTAAGAGCAGCTTTGGGATCTCCTAGGAAAGCTTCATGATACCAAAAGTCATTGAAAGAACTACTCAGCACATCCACACATCTCAGGATTGCACAGCAAAATGCCCAGTTGAACTCTACACAAAGGAAGAAACCTTACTTCAAAATTTAGTGTATATTTTTGGTCATCATGGATATATAAATACCATGCAAATTTATATGCAGACATTGGCACTGCCTATCCCGGTTACAATTCCCCCATCCAAGTTCAGGAGATCCATCATGCTGTCCATTTGACAAGTCTGCAGCTTGCTTGTAAACCAGGGTGTGTTTGTGGTGTGCTTATGAATGAAAAGCAAAACCATAAACCCCTGTGCTGGCCAATTCAGCTGAACCCCAAAACAAGTCAAAATGCGGGCTCTCCGCAGAGCCCCACAGAGCTAAGGGCAGTGTTTACCTTCATAAAAAGAATTAATACTGAAACAAACAAAGAAGTCTGGTTCAGCTATGTAGTGTTGAAATATTAATATTGTTGGCAGAGAGAGTACATGAACCTATTATTTTGCAAAGTGTGGCTGGATATAGTGAAGACAAACATTGAATAAGTAGCTAGAAAATCCAGTTCTTTAACTGGATTTTCTGATGCCTGTAGCCAGACACACAGATAGCTGATTCTATTCTGCTTCTATAGCTGGAACGGATTTTGTATTAAAACTGCCTAACAGGTTTTTTAAGTATAGGGAAAATGTATTTTGAACCTAGATAATTTCATTTCCAACTATGAAAGCACATCTACTGAGCTGAGAACTAGGTGACATCAATGGGAAGAGATTTGACTATAGGATCTACAGAGAGTTAATTGTGGCATAATTATTCTGAATTAACTTACAACAGTAATGTCAAGAGAGTTTGAATAGAGACCCTCAAACTAAACTATATCAAACAGAGTAGCTCCACATCCCTACCATCACAGACACTATTTTCCATGAACATCTTCCTGCCTGTACTCCTTGCACATCAAACCTTGCATAAAGGGATCTCTGCAGAGTACCCAAGATATAAGGCATATTTGTCCTTCCATTCCCCTGTTTTTTGATAATCTAAATTCCTTTAGGGGAGGGAAAATATCACCTGCAGAAGAAGGAAAAGTAGAAATCTCTCATTATGTAATCAGTGAAAAAAGTCTGTCAATGCAGCGGAGCTCTAACAATTGCATAGAGTTAAACACTGCTCAGCATCTCAGCAAGTGCAAACACCAAATTCATTGGATGAGCCCTTGAATTTAGAAAGAGTTAATGAAAGACAAGAACTAACACAACAGTGGACACGGCTTAGACGTTATCAGTGATCTGAGCGGTATCCTTCAGTGAGGCACTAAAGCCCACAAACAGCAGACAACAACAGCAATGTTTTCTTTCATGCCCTGTGCTGCAGGCAAAGGACTGGGATTCAATTCCCCTTTCTACCTAATGGGATTTGAATTTACATTTCTAGAGACCTGTCAAGCCACCAAATAAGCCACAATTCCCCAAGGCTCTTGCCCACCAGATGTGGTATTTTGGCTGCTCAGAACAC
Source organism: Pomatostomus ruficeps (assembly GCA_013400735.1). Classification (NCBI taxonomy): domain Eukaryota; kingdom Metazoa; phylum Chordata; class Aves; order Passeriformes; family Timaliidae; genus Pomatostomus; species Pomatostomus ruficeps. Next base: position 115,443 of record VYZT01053560.1, read on the forward strand.
GCAGGACTGCCAGACAAAGGGTGAAGAGATGCTCTTTCCCTTGCTGAATATCGAATTGCACATGAGGTACAACTACTGAAGCAGGAGTTCTGCCTTCATTCACATGCACAAACCCCTGCCTACAACTTCATTGCCAGGGAAATGTTCTGTGAAACAATTAAAGCAGGTTCGAACCCAGTCAGACAGAGGAAAGGATTAAACTTAAGTCACTCAAAACATAGGGAGGGGGCCGTAAGGAAAACTGCGTTTTAGAGTAATCTCCTACAACCATGAAGATAAATCCTCAAGTAATTACATAATGATCAAAGATGTGTTTCATTGTTTCCCCTTTTCTTACAATGACAGTGAATAAAAGAGGATTTCTGTCAAAAGTGGAATTTGGTAAATTTGCATAAGCCTGAAGAGCACACAGCTGTTTGACCACAAGGATTTGGCATTTGCTACTAGAGAGCAGAAGAAAGCTCACTTTGCACGGATTCACTTCCATACACTTTATTTTCATTATTTGCTGCTGGCCAGAGACAATCCCCTGCATGGCTGGACCTGCAGACTGTCTCTGTATGACCATTGGGGGTGTTTGCACCTCAGCAGCAAACACAACAGGCCGGGAAATCCTGGGGAATAGCCTGGATATTGACTCCAGTCGGAAGATGGAGTTCACGGCCCGTGACCCTGCCACAGGGTAGTCAGGTCATTTCTGCTGCTGGCCTGTGGCTAGAAGCCCACAAAGGAATCTGAGCTAGTTTTCAGTCTCAGGAAGCAACACAAAATGGCCATATGTGATTTTGAGAGGTACAAAGAGGACCTGTGGCCGCTGCTGTTTGAATGCAGGCCACCTCCATCCCTCATTTTCACCGTGACAGAGAGGTAAATGGAGTTCCTCCCTCCCTCACACGGGGAAATATAAAGCAGAAGATTACAGTTATTACAACCGCCTCTTGTTTGAAACAAAGTTCAAAGGCTTGTCTTCTTTAATCAATCTTCCAGCAGGATAATAGGGCTGCAAATTTCACTTTCATGGAACTAAAGCACTCGGGCTGAATCAGTTTTTCCCCTCTGCTCCCCCTTCTCAAAGCACAGCACGAATGAGGGAGCTCGGATGAGGAAGTTAACTGAGCTGCCGATAGAAGCCACGCCGCGTTCTCCGAGGAAAGCAAAAGGCAAGGAGGTAATAAAACATCTTGGCTCCAATGCCATGTGCTGGCGAAGCACTTTGGGCAGTCAGATATAATGAATATTCAGCAATCTCTGGCTATTGTGGTATAGCAAAGTGCTTCTGTCAGGGGAGCCATTGCTGTGGCTGAGGTGAGAAAATAATAGATGCCCACTTGGCAGAGGTAGCCACAGACACGTTAACTCAGAGCCCACAGATCTCCCTGGGCAACATCCGGCGGGAGATTATTAATGAGTCCATTAATGAGCCCGTTTCCAGTGCAACAGAATGGGGAGGGAGCTTTTAGCATATGTGTTACAAGTAACCCTTGGAATTAAATATTCAAGCAAAAAAAGATAAATTTAAAAAAAAAACTGAAGAAAAAAAAAATGGAACGTTCGCAAAAATCAGAATAAGTTAAGAGACTCACCCTAATACAATGTGCTATTGAACAGCATCCACAAACATGCACAGAAATGCCTCTTTTTCCCCCAAAGATCCAGTCCCAGACAGCAAAGAGCTCACAAATGCACAAACAAAAAGATAGATTTAGAAGCATTGCTGGAATGAAGGCATCTGAAACGTGTAATTTCTTTCACCGTCTTCACAATAGTCCAGACATAATTTAGTCTGGATTTCTTCCAGTCCAGATTCACTAATGACACCCTGGACTCTAAATGACCCCTCAAACATCGAGAATAATGGATAGCATTTGACCTAGTCAAAAGGAACAGTTTGCAAACTGTATCAAATTTAAGGGCATATTTTGACAATCTTGGTCTTTCACTGAAGTTTAAAAAAAACACACAAACAAAAGAAAACAACAACAAAAACAAACACCTCTAAAAACTTTAAGAACCAAATTAATTCTTTAAGTTGTCATGATGTAATCCTCCACACTAATTTTATCCCTATTTTTATTAAGTGCACAGGTGCCACCTCCCCCCCAAAAAAGTACTTAGGGAGCTGTGAATGCCCCAGAGCACACAGTGATGTCTCATACGTGAGTGGACACTGAATAGAATCTGTTTATCTGTCTCTGATGGGCTACAGTAGGAACTTGATTAGAAAATTACAACTGACACAGCATTTGGCAGAACTTTCTAGCTCAGGGTCCTGTCTCTAGCAGCCAAAGCAGACAAGATATATCTATTTCTACAGAAAATCAAAATGTTTAGAACTCAAGCACCTCCTCCCCCTCTACAGACTCACATCATCAGTGTAGATTTCCTGTCTCCCCGTGTCCCTTTGTGGTTCCCTTGCATGGTGATGCCATGGCAGCCTTGCCTGTGCCACTGGAAGACTCCTGGTGTTGGATCACCCTCTCTCATTCCTGGATTCCTGTCCTGAGCTACAAAACCCGTGTTTTCCAGAGGGGGACAAGCCCATTTACTATGTGACATATCCTCTCTGGATGCTTGGCCCAGCTGGTGCAAGAGCAAAAATTAAAGCTGTCTGATAACATTCATCTCAACCGAAGTTCAGCACCCAATTTCTCCACTAGTTTGTGAAACCATCTCATAACATGAGGGCTTTAGCCTTGCTTGTTTTGCACTGAGTTTTTTTCTTCCTCTTCCTTTCTTTCTGTATAAATCAGCTCTTAACACCGTTTTCCCCGAAGGAAATATAAGAAAGCACCGAGTCATGCTCTGCTTTCCTAGAGAATGACATATTCTGCATTACTCTCCTGTCAGTTTTCAAGCTTCGCACAGGAACTGGACCAACATAAACCATTCTTTCATCAGCTCAGGTACATCCCCAGAGGCCGGGCTGTTTGGAGAGTTAAAGATACTATCATCAATAAGAAACTTGTCTCCCTCCCCCCTCACTGTACTCTCAGACCGTATCTGGAAACAGCTCAGTGCTGCAGAGAGACATGGCTTCAGAGAGGAAACGGATTAGAAGTAAAAGGAGTTTTGCGTTAAGTCAAGGATGGAGAGGAGGGAGAGAGAGGGTGGAGGCAGCTGTGGGGTTCTCCTGGCACCACACAGAGGGATGTGTGAGCTCGTGCTGCACCCAGCCCTGCAGCTGTGCCTCTGCAGAGTGCCAGGTGAGTTCCACAATGCAGCAATCCGCGCTGCCAAGCTGACTGCCTGGCAGCTCCCTGCGGCACAGACCTGTCTCCAAACACAAAGATGTGTCCGCCACCACACACAGTGGCTCCCATGAAGCCCTCTTAGCATTAAGTGGCTGAGAAGAGACAGAAAGCTTTGGTTTGCTTTTACATTTGCTGAGCCGCAAGACATCCCAAGAAAGGAGGACTGAAGTGCCAGCCCAAGGTGCTGGACTAACACTAGAGTTCAACAATGCACTACGGAAGGGTTCCCATCTCTCCAACCTGGAAGCACCAGGGGTATGCAAAGAATGACATTTTCTCTGCCCCAGAACCACCTGGGGTAGCACAGAGACTGTTCCACAGAAGCATCCTTGGGCATGAAAAACATCGTCATTGGCAAGTGCCGTGCTGCAGGTACAGCCTCTCCTGTCCTACACACCAGAGGATTAAAACCAACTGAAGACAATGAAGAGAGTTTCAAGCATGTGCAAGGGAACTCTGTGAGGACCCTGGGATACCTCATTGTGCTGCCTGAGAGGTCTTTTGTTACCATTGCCTGTGCTTGTGGAGCCGTGAGAATTCAGGTAACACCTGCACTACTTTGTCACCCAGCCCTACCTGCCCAAGGCTTGTGGCCAGTTAGGAAGGCACCATAACACAGAGGCTGGCACAGAGCAGCCCTGGGAATGCAGCAGCCAAACTGCTGCAGAACATCTGACAGCTCCAAAGATCCAAGCAAGTTAATTTAAGGCTGACTGTGCTGCAGCACGGACACACCCAGAGAAACAGCACCAGCCAGGAGGACAGGGAAGGGTGAAGGAGCTGCCTCATTTCTGAGCATCAAATGCAGAATTCACATGCTCAAATACTTGAAAAGAGGGGGAAAAGAGTAAGGGACTTAATGTTGTTGATTTTTCTGCAGGCTACACATAAACAGCATCTTCCGTCAAATGGTGCAGGCTCAAACATAACCTCTCCTTTCTCCAAGTGGAGGAGGAAGAAGGAGCAAGGAGGAGCATCTGTGGCAAAGTCAGGTTTGAACATGAGCAACTGGGACAGAGAAAGAAAGCCAATAAGAGAAACCAGCCACAGTAGAGTGTAAGAGGCAGCAGCAAATCTTCAGGGGGACTCTTTTGTAGTGGACAAAAAGGGAACGTGCCAGTGAGAAGCTGTCGAGTCAACACCCTACACCCCTGGTTTAGAGTTCTGAGGGACATTATACACTGCTAAGCCAGACCAAGAGGAGATGTGCAACAGGATAACAGACCTGGACAAGAACTCTCTTGATTAACTCACAGACTATGTTGTTTGTGAAATCAAACACTTGGATGATGAAGGACAGAACACAGAGCAAGACAGCATCACAAATCCTCTATTTGTACTCAGAGGCCGTGAATGGGTTTTCAGGCATGGTGGAACAGGCACGCCTTCAAACAAGAGAGCCAAACAATTCCATGGGGAATTCCACTAAACCTCTCTTCCATATCCAACCCCTATTCCTCTCTGAAACCCCTCAGAGCCATAAGCTCAGGAGGAGACTGCGATGAGGTATACAAGGAAAATTTCTGTAAAAGACTCACTTCTTACCAGTCCTGCTGAGAGGCCGTGTCTACAGAAGTTTCAATGCACAGTGAAGGTGCAACTGACAGAGCAACTTCTTCCAAATTCACCTCCATGGGATAGTGGATAAGTGACCAGGAAGGCAACCTCCCTAGGAGGAGCAGTAAGGTTGATGAGCAGTTTATTTCCCGGTTACACACATTGCCTGCTGAAAGCACTGCTTTGGTCAATCACTTTGAAGCTGTGGCGCACTCTTCAGCAGAATTTTGCTCCAGGCCCATGAGGCTGCTCTGAATGATGTGAGTGATGAAGGGGACCACGAGGGTGCTGCTGTGAGGTCCTGTGGAAGGAATGCAGCTGTGACAGCAACAGGAGCTGTACGAATGGAATACACAGAGCTAACTGAGTCATCCTATGGATATTTATGTTATCCATAAAGGACCTCAAAGCTCTAGTGATGGTGTCAAATGAGGTCACAGTGCCAGGGACAGCAGCATGAGAAGTTTGGTCTTTTCCAGTCATGAGCGATTGAATGAGTGTCTGGCACTTCTCAGGAAGCTGAGCTTTAATGGGTCAGGAGACAACTCTTCATCCTGCTGAACAGAGATATTCCTTTCCCTCTGTGCAGATCGGTGTGATATCTCCATAGAAATTATGCCCAACCACGCCATCAGGGCACCCTGATCTTGTGGGTGGCATCCCTGCCTGTGGCAGGAGGCTTGAACTGGGTGATCTTTAAAGTCCCTTCCAACCCAAACCATTCTGTGAAATATCTGAGCAGCCAAGCACGGCGCAGAGCAGAAAAGAGAGAGCTGAGCAGGAGTATGACATTCATCATTTTAGCAATGTAAAAAGAGGAATTGTTCACCATCTCTCACAGCACTCAGAGTGACATCAAATGGACCAGCTAGCAGCAGGTTCAAAGCAGAGCAGAAGAGAAGCTTCACACAGCACTTCGTTAAGCTGTGGAACTGCTTCCCACAGGAGGTTCAGGATGCCAGATACTTACCAGCATTCAGAAAGCAGCTGGAGAAGTTCAGGGGAGAAAGGTTCCATCAAGACAAAGATATTTAGTGTGGTTTAAGCAGCTGCTGAGCTGCAAACTGCTGGAAACCCTTGCCCTGTTCTTCCAACTCTCCCATGAGCATCCATTTCTGATACTGCTGGAGACCAGCATTTCATAGCTGGACCTTTTTCTGGCTCAGAACAGCTACTGTAGGATCAGCCAAGGAACAGAAAGCACCAGAGCTCTGCAGGGGATTTCAAAACCATCTCAGAACAGCGCTGATGTGCAAACAGGCCAGGGAGCACTGGCAGAGCTTTCAAACTGCCCTGCCCGTGACTGCTGTGGGACAGAGGCTCTGGGGAGATTTAAACGTGTTGGAAGCGAACCTGCATGGGGCGGTTAGAAATTTCCACAGAAGGACCATGTGAGTTAGATTTGCAAGACAAAGAGTTCAACTGCATGCTGATAGAGATGGGGAATGGCACCAGATTAAGTTTTTATTTTATTTGCTTTAAATACATTTTAGACACACTGCTAAACTCAAGAAGACTTAAACTAAAGTAAGCCGATTATACCATGATCAATAACTTATATTAAAAAAAAAAGGTCACTTTTAAAGCCAGCTGTGGATCTCCACAGAGATGCTTATACTTTTTTGATCAAAGCATTTTAAGTTTGTGTTGTTTCTAAAGTCCAGGCCACATCCTGGCACGGAGAAGCCTCAAATCTCTCTGATGTTTCCTGTCTGCTCAGGGAGTTTGGAATTGCCAGCCCCCGAAAACACACTGCTCCGACTCCGAGCTGGCCACCTGCGGCTCAAGCACACATCTCCTGCCACTTGAAAGCAGCACACCAAAAAGCCTCTTTCAAAGAAACCCCTCAGGCTGCTGTGTTTGAAGAGGCAGAGACAAAAGCTTTTGCAACTAATGCCTTCAGAGCCTCTCCTGGGCAGGCGACTAAGCGGCAGTTTTCCCCGGGGAGCCCGTTTTTCCTCCCTTCTGCACCAGTTCCTGCAAAGGACAACTTGGCTGGCAGCTCAGCCAGGACTCCTCAGCCCGGGCAGATGAAGCTGGAACTCCTGTTCCCTGCTGCAGGAAGCTCTGCCCCTCTCCTCGCTGCTCCACACTGCAGGGCACGAAGCCCTCAAATCCAGCAGAGACAACCCTCCCTGGAAAGCCTTGTGACATCAGCTGTGGCTGAGGCTCGGCATCACTTCCACACAAGGCTCTTTCTCACTGAGGATGCCCGGCTCTGGCCTCTGCCAGCCCCTGAATGCTGCCCAGAGCTCCTGGGTCCGTAAGATCTGAGGAAGATAAACATGCACTTCACCAGGTGCAATCTAAGGATCACAAATGTGATCCAGGCATCCCACCTTTCACCTGCTAACCCCAAATCCCTTTAAAACACCTCCTTCACAGTGTTTCTGATCTACAGACAGCCTGCAGGCACAGCACAGGCTCTTTAGGTGAGGAAATAGCATTGTGATCTTATTCTCTCGTTGGTGTAAATGTCACATCTCAACTTGAGTAATTACAAATAATTGGCTTTGAACAGGCTGTGTTTCCTCTCCCAGCCCTTGCTTGTACCACACTCCATCCTGTTTTGGCCCTAATTACAGAGAATAATAAATTCAGCCAGACAGTGCTTTTCTGAAGAGCAATTTGGTCTGACTTCTCCCAGCGCTAATGAGTTTGTTAATAGAGGGATTTTCCCTCTCCCTCCCCTCTTCTAATCTGTTTCCTTAAATAGCACCACACACATTGGTAGCAATCCCCTGCCACAGCAGGTGATGCCTCTCCCTGACCCATATTCTCCTCTCCTCCGAGGCAGAGAGAAGCAGAGTATTGCACCTCCCAACCTTTGTTCTCCTTTCAAAGGAGATGGAAAGCAAGCATGATTAATAACTGTTTGTTAACGAGCATCAGGAGGATCACCCAGTTCACCACGTGGCAGGCAGAAGCACTGGGCTATTCCAGCCTGCGGGTCAGAACCAGCACTGGGGCCTGCAGAGCAGCTGAGTACTGAAGAACCAGTTCAGCTGTTTGCCCAAATGGGAAAAAAAACCCAGAAAAATCTGACCAAGATGTCACTTTTTTTTTTGTTCACTAAAACAAAACTTAAAAGGATCTGTCCACATTTATCTGTCCAAATGAAACCTTTCAAGTGCCCTACAGCAAATATGTTCTACCTCAGTCCCCCCTGAGAGAAGCAAAGGACAGGAAGGGGAAAATATTCTCAAAAAATCAACAGCTTCTGCCTGTCCCCTGTTCAATAAAAGCCCTGCCAGGAAAAGGGAAATGCAGGTTTACTTTCCCCTCTATCTGGAGAAAAAAACAGCTGTATCTTGACTCCTAAGCAAACATTTCCTAACAACAAGAATTTTGTCAGTGATTTTCTGAAAATCTCACCCCCAGTTTTTGTCAGCATTTGCAGGGACAGATGTCACACCTCAGTTACTGTTAACCCAAACCTAAGAAAAATCCCTTTTCATGGTAATGAAGGGAAACCACTGCATGGGTGGCTTTGCCTACATTGTCTCTGCAAAGTGAGTACCAGACCCTGGAATTCCAAAACCTATTTTCTATTTTTAAAAAAAAAATAATTTTTGTATTTTTTGTTTTATTGTTGGAAGTTTTGTCAGAAACAATTCCCTAAGTTCAACTCAGATTCATAGAGAGTTCCAGTTCCCCTCAACTCAGAATGTTCCTAGAATATTTTCATGCCTCTTCTGGAGCTGGAGAGGTGTCACTAGGTCTGTAGGTATTTCCGTTCTTGGATCATTTACAGTGTGAATTTAACCTAAAGCAGCAAGCCTGAGACAAGGAGAGATGATCCTTAGGGCCATGTGTGGGGTGCAGAGAGGTACCAATGATTCTGAAGATTTCAGTTCTAACTTCAAGCTCTGGATTTTTCCCCCTAAGTCTCTTACTTGACAAAACTATTTTCTCATATCTCTCTGCAGCCCATTTATTATCCTCTCTATTAATAAACCCTCCTTCCCTGATGAATCACTGCAATTTATCATTAAATTAGAAGATGAAATGGGTCTTTTTTTCTTTAAACAAGGAGATTAACTACTATCAACAGGCTATTTCTCCATTATAAAATTTCATCTTCCTCACCAAATGCAGGAGTATCTTTGTTTGAAGCAGCACTAAAGGTGATGCAAGGAGGGAGGGACAATCAGAGAGGTGACACCCTGCAACATAAATATACGGATCAACCTGAAAATGACTGTGGAAGACAATACACAACATTAGGACCATGATTCTGGAGTTTTCTAATAGTACAACTATGAAAAAAAATGTTTAACTTGTACATAGATGAGACCGCCAGGAACTGATATGACAGAGCACAGTCTAGACAGCAAAACCCATCTCTGCATGCATAGCCCAGGGGTTAATCACACCCCAAAAGGTCACTCAGGAGAAGAATTCAGCTGAATATGAAACAACTTTCTGCTGGAAACCCAGGCCTGTCTTCCACATCCTTTTTCTATCACACGGGTCCTGGGAGCTGTCCCTCACCAAACTGCTGGGGTTTGGCACCATCACAAGCACAGAACGTCCCCCCAGCTCCTCTGTGACCAGCAAAGCAGGTTTGAGCCTTGAGAGCGTCTCTGCCTCATTTCAGCCCCTGGACACAATCTGCCCGTGAAATCAAAACTGCGTTTACCCTGATGGCTTGGACGTGAACAGCTGTATGAGGGCAGAGGCAAAGCCTCAGTGTTTCCTGAGGTCTCCTTCTGTCCCATAAATGGTGTCAGCAAGAGGCAGATCAAGGTATGAGAGGGATGGAAGCCCAGAACACCCCCTGCTCCTCTCCAGAAAACCACTGCCCTGCAAGAGCTGCCCTTGGCTGGTGGGCTTTGCTGCAAAAGTAGCAGTAACAAGTCAGTCAGCACCAGGCACCACAGAAAACAAAATAAAACGGTATCATTCCCTGACAATCCCCAGATCCAACTCCTTCACACACCTAGTAATTTGATTTCTATCTCCAGAATTACAGAAGTTATTTTCTTTCATTCTTGGATGTTAAGGAGATAATCTGTCTTCTGCCTCCACAGGTCTGGCAGTACAGAGACAAAATGAAATTAGGATTTTTTTGCCACTGTGGCTGTTTGCCTGTGATGAACTTTCTCCTATAAGGAACACAGGCTTATCAAGGCAAGGACAGCCCCACTCAGCAACCTTCCCATGTGTCAGTGTGCTCCTCCCTCCAGATGTCATCTCTTCTGGGACAGCACACACTGGCTGGGCTATTCACAGGCCCATGCCAGACTTCTGCAGTGAAGGAATCTATTAATTCCAAGTAGGGGCTTATTCTCTACAGAGCTGCTGATGGAATGGAACTGATAAAATGGAGGTAATTTAAAGGTCAGATGAAATCCAGCTCATGTTCATCCTGCTTGTAATGGAACATCACCAAGATGTTTCATCGGCAAAGGGGCATTTATATGTATTTTTATTTTTTAAGAGACATTGCTTATCTGTAACAGAGACTCTAAACATCTGATAAGAAGACTTCCCACATTAATCTACCCAACAGCTGGCATCCTGCTGCCTGCCTGGGTGTCCCTTTCTGGAAATTAAATCTCCTATCATCTTTTTATCAGACTCTGGAGAGAAGAAATGAGAGCCAAATGCAGCGCTCACATGAGCAGCAGAATCAAGGGCTGAAACTGATAGGGCTGCATTAATTCAGGGCATGCAAGACCAGTCAGTGCTGCCCTCGGAATATTCCTCCCCTGCTTTGCTCTCTGCCCATAGTGCCCAGGCACAAATTTTGGAGGTGGATTCCTCAGAGAGGGGGAAGGTCCCTTTCCTTGGCCAGGTTGTAGGAGTTGAGGTCCTCTAGAGCCCAAGTGAACAGGGATTTCTGTGCCATGAAATCCAACCCACACCCTTTTCCTCCTCTTTTACTCACCCTGACTGAACTTAGTAATGTCCAACGGGTACACAGAGGAACTGGGTCTGTCTGCAACACGGGAAGCTTCTTTACTGCTAGCAGAATTCAACTGGTGGTTGGTACAGATAAACTTTCCCTCTGCTGCTGGAATAAACAGAGCTCATCTGGCTGCTCTGTTTCCTACTGCAGCAAAAAGCTGTTGCAATGGGATCTCTCCTTCCCTCCAGTCTGTTCTCTGCCTCCATCCTTCACGTGCTCCTCCCCCAATCCCTATAATTAATATTAAACGTTACAGTTTTGTCCTATTAACACAAATTGGCCTTTCCAGAGGCAGATTAAAGAGTTTCCACTGGGGATTCCTTCTCTCCTTTACAATTTTCCTTCTATGATCAGTGCTGTCTATGTCTCTCACTAGCTCCTGAGGGGAAAGGAGTGGGAGGGAAAGAGAAGACAAACACTTATTAGCAACTCCTTTGAAGAGCTGGAGATTGTGAATTAAACTGATTATTAACTCCCATCATACCAACGAGGCAAGTTCCCCTTTTCTCCTTCCTTCTGCTCCTCCTCTGGGAATGGTACTTGGTAACCACACAAGTTGTGTGCATTAGGTTTCACCTAAATCATTTACAGGGCAGCATAAACCAACAGACTCTCTCCTCATTTCTTTGGGGAAGGGGATTGTTGCTCAGTGAGAAACACAAGCACAGAAAATGGTAGACACAGACATGTGCACTTACATGGACATGTAAGTGTGAGGGGCTGGCACATTCCCAATTGCATGACCCTTCCAGTCTGGTGCTTGGAACAAGAAAGAAACACACATCGGCCCTGAGGCAGCTGCAGTTCCCTTCCCAAATGGGTCCTCAGTGATATTTTAGTCCTGAATCCTTAAGGGGCACACAGGGACAGACCTGACTCATCAGACATGTGTCACTTGAACTCACCATCACCAGCGCTGGCAGAAGTACCACACTCCCAGCACCACCCACAAACCCAGCCACCACCACAGCCAGGCTTCTGCAAGGCCTCACTCTGACTCCTCACTAACACAAGTCCAAAAGAGCAAGAGGTGCTTGAAAGCTTTGGGCACCTACAAATTTGGTGATCTGTCAAATACTCTCCACACCCACACCCCTTGTTCCCTTCCCAGAGAGAGCTGAGGTTCTCCTTCCTCAGAGCAGCAGCTCCACAGGGGAGTCTGGCCAGCTGATGCTACCGAGGGCTTTGGACGTGAAGTAAAACATCGAGCCTGTCAAGGCAAGCGAAAAGAAGCACGAATGTTGTCTGGCTTATTAAAACATCTCATAAGTAAATGACTGTTTCTGGGGCTGTGATGGTAAATGGATAACTGAATTTAGTCACAAAAGCACCAAGACAGCCCGGCCAATGACAATTCCCTATGACAGCTCACTGCACTAATTAAGAAACAGTAGCATAATGAGATGTACAATCTATTAAATAAGATGGGTGTTTACAGTGAATAAGCTGTTTATAATCAAGTTGCATTTATTTAGTATACAGCAAGCCTCTTATAAAATCTGAATTAAATGCAGAACTACCTGTAGACACGTGGCATTTATTTTAAATGTTTCAGGATGCAGCAGCTTTTTCAGCAAAGAGAACTTAATCAGTCTCTGGAGCTTTCCCTTCCTCTGCTAGGACAAGGCAAGAGCAGCTGTATTGATTTCTAGCATCCAGCACTGCCACGTGAGGCTGCTTATTGGGCCAACAAACTGTTGAACAGACAAGGTCCCAGAGGTGCCAGGGTTTATCCAGGAGCATAGGCACCCCCTCTATGGATAGCTGCTGTAATGTTAACTGGAATTTATTAGACAATAAATACATCATCTCACATTGCCCAGTGCCAGGAGCAGAGCCTACGTTTCATAGCACCCAGAGCAGACAGCAACACCCTGTTCCATTTAGGACTTTGTTCTCCTTGTTATGGCAATTTCATACTGGATTCCTCCTCAGGCTTCCACCTAAACAGTGCAGCCTTTTTGAGGAAAAGGTGGTGGTTTATCAATGTTAAAAAGCATTTTCTGTATAATTTCTATGGGCCCTAACCTGTTCCCAGCAATTCTGAGTGAAGAGTTAGATCCAGAGGACTGGGAGGTGTCTCTCTTGCACTTCCCAGTGAGACCTGTCCAGCTTCAGCCAAGCTGTGGGTGCTTGGAAATCCTCAGTTCCCATAAGCTCATAGAAGTTCTCAGAATTTTCTGTTCCCCTGCAATTGGACAACTGCTTGAGCACATCCTTAGGAGAGCAAAGACTAAGCCAGACGTTACCTACACTGTCTTCAAGTTCTCATATCCAAGATTTTGGAGCTTTCTGGAATGCTGAGACTTGCAAGAGACTTTTCCAGCATTCCCTGGATTTTTGAGGAACGTCAGCTAAATGAGAAGTAGCCCAGCTCCAGGATCTGGAGCCTATTTGAATGTGGGATAAAGATAAAGGAAATACTCTGGCAGCTCACTGCTGGAAGCCTTGGCGTGGTTCAAATTTCAATATCAGTTCCTTATCCAAAGAGTTGCCCAGAGGAATTCAACAATTTGGACACAGCTTCAATTCACAGAGTTTGGAACAGGAGGATTTTCCAGTTTAAAAGTCCAGGAACCATAAAGTTATTCTGAAGAGATGGTTGTCACTTTTATGTGGGAGAAAGACTTTGGAAGTTCTCTGATATTCCTGGGAATGAATATGAATATCCTTGAGATAGGATATGTGGCACAGCTCAGATTTGAAGGTACTTTCTCTGGGAGTCTCCAGAGAATACATATATAAAATATATTTCTCTTATAATGTTTTGGTGATTCCTTCACAGACAATTCAGCCACCTCTCAAACACCAAGAGAAGTTCATCAGAATAACTCGTGCCTATGCAATAAAGCTCTCCAAAATTTATTTCAGTAACCAATCTCTGGCTCTTTGACAGAGTTCTTTCCCTTGAAATATCCTGAGTACAAAGAGAGAAATACCAGAAATATCTCCAGTGTTTTTGTCCACACAGAAGTCAGGTGATTGTCTCCAAAGTTCTGTTTCTGCCTAATATTGAATTAAACTGCTTCAAACCGAGGCTACTCCCTCCTTTACTGTCCCTATCACAGCCCACAATGTCAAAAAAAATTCTCTACCAGCCAAGGGGACTGCCTTTCCCATGGGTAAGTCATCTGCAAGGAGAAGGGAAGATTTCCATGAGAAGTCTCTCCTAGACCATGACAGGAAAAGTTAAAAAGTTGAGTTGCACTTCCACATGCAAGCAGAAATGTGCAGGGACAGGTTTTGGGTTCTGCTGCATTCAGACAATGAGCCAAAGGAGAACACCAGGTCACAAGCTCCCCCAGGCCCCTCTGAAAACTGCCCATTGACTTGATTTACTGCTTTTTGTTTCCAGACAGCAGCTTCATAGACTCGGTAATCAGGCAGCAAATGCAAAGTGAGGCCACGTCTGGTCATGGGCACAGAGATTTAATGAGAGGATTGTGATTCCCATGTCTCAGCCAAGCTGTTTCGCACCCGCAGTGTTTCCCTGTCTTCCCTGAAATCTAACAAAGCCTTTCTCTTTGCACAGACTACATAAATCACTTTTGTTCAGTTCAATTGCCTTGGTAGAGAACTATTTTCATGGGGAGGGAAAGCTGTAGAAGACAAAAATGCTAAGGTGGTGCAACATGATGAACAGGCTGTAGTTTCTTTTCTCTGATTTGTCCAAAGGAAAAATTCATGATAACACTCCAACTTTTTAATATAAAGAATTGTATTGATGCTTGGGAATAAAACCCCAGAGCTAGTGTATTAAAAAAAAATCCATTCTGTTTACATCCTAAGTTTTTTGCTTCCATTCCTTTCAATAAACACAGGCCACTGATGCTTACAGGGATTTGCAAAGGCTTAGCAAGGTTGGGCTTTGCCAGGCATGCACCATGCAAAGGCAGCAACAGAGCAATGTGCAAAACTTGCAAGCAGTAGCAGTTTGGTTTTGTGTCAGCTGAACTGCAGACACAGAAGCTGTCTGCCTGGAGAGTCATCAGAACCCACCATGATTTAAATATTTTGAAGAGGGAAGAAAATTTTGATTCTGGTTAGAAAAAGCAACCTTGCCATTGGAACAAAAAAAATTGTGATCTGGGATTCTCCAACACACACCTGTAAGAATACTCACTGTGCAAGAGGAAGGGCATTAATCGTTAGTATCTTAGGAAAATCAGGGAATTCCACTCATTAATGGTGGCAGTTATGTAGAGGAGGAGCTTTATCAAGAGCTATGATCAAGCAGAGCTGGCGAAGGCTCCTCACAGAGGAGCATTCCCTCCGTTCACGTTTGGCAGAGGATAAGGCAGCGCTGAGAGCTGCCAGACTCCCTTTGCTGAACCCGAGTGGGCCACGCTGATCCCCCTCTCCAGCTGGGGAATCAGTTGTAGCAGGCAAAACGCTGCAATCAGAGCTCACCGAACAAACTTTGCAGCACCCCTGGGGTGGCGGGGGGGGGATTTTGTCCAAGCCCTGGGCGAACACTGAGCTGAGGGAGGGCTTGAAAGAGGCCTTGTACCTGTCACAGGGTGTAGCACAGCAAGCTGCAAAGATACATAGCCCAAGGCAGTAACAAGCAACTTAGCAAACGTGCTAAATCCTCTGTTCTCTGTCTTTCACCTGAGGCATGAGATAGCGCACCTGAGGCAAGGATTTTAGGTGAGGTAAGCATCTCAACTCACACAGCCCAGCTGAGATTTTCAAATGGCACCTTTCACCTCCACCTAAGACTTTCAGAAACAGCTATCAGTAAATCTAGTGCAGAAGTGTCCTTACCAACCCAGCCCTACATCAGCTCTCTCTGCCTGAAATACAGGGGCAAAAGCAAGATGTTTTTATGAAGACCAAACAAGTAGCTCGGGGAAATTTCAGCAAGTCCACAAGGCCAGAGTTTCAAGCAATAAAATAAAATAAAATAAAATAAAATAAAATACAGCTGGGTAATAAATCGTTTGCCCAATGACCTCTCAAAATCCCTGCTGACCCACTAGGGAAGGTGATTTGGGTGGCTATGAGGCAGCCAGAGCTGCCACTACATGTGAGCAAAGTAACTAACCTGGACAAGTCAAGGGGACTGTGATGCTGAGGGAAGAAACACCTTCTACAAGAGGGAAGTGCCTGCTGATACACCACACCTCTGCAATGCTATCAAACCTGGCGGCACCTCACATGGGTGAAAAGCCTTTATTTTGCTAATGCAATGTGAAACCCGGCCTATCATCAACACTTTCAGCAACTGAGATCCTTAACAAGAGCGGTTCCATACCTCTCCCAAAAGGCTTCATTAAAATGGACGGAGAGTCAAACCCTTTGCAATGTTTAAAAGAGGAGGGATCCTACAAGGCTTCTTTTTATCCTTTAGATGTCTGACATCTAAATATTTCTATTGCCAAAAGCTTAAAAATAATAATAATCAAAAATATGCAGATTGCCTCTTTCACTCCAGAAGATAAATTTTGCTGCTTGGTGCTGTGAGTGAATTGGGGCATGTAAGAGGATGCTCCAGTATCTAAGCATTCAGACACTGAGGGGCCACTTCAGCATCTCTGGCTGTTGTCTCTCAATTTCCTTTCCAAGTCTGTTGGTTACAGTCAAACTTTTCCTCTAAAGGGTCCCATTTTGGGGTGTTTACCACATACACTGTGTATTGAATTCACAAGACAAGTGAAGCAGTGAAAATATTCAATGTATTTGTTCCTATTTATTTCCCTCTTTCTCATCCTATGCCTTTTTGGTTTGGTTTTGGGTTAGTTTTTTTGAGAGGTGTATGGGTTTGGTTTTTTTCTGTTTGTTTGTTTGATCATTGTTTGGTTTTTCTAATTCCAAGACAACAAGAATGAAGAGGGTGCTGGGAGTAGCTCTAGGTCTGCCCTGCATCCTTCTCTACCTCTGCAAAACCTGGTGGCTGCTCACATCAAAATAAATAGGGGGATTCTTTCATTTAAAAGCAAGATAAAGGGTAGAAAACTTCAATTTCCCACAGCACTTGAGGGCAGCTAAGGCAGGACCAATGGGCTTCACAAGACTAAAAGCTACGAGAATATTTCCAGCAACTGCAGGATGCTCAATACCCAACAAGTTCTGGCAAAACTGACTGTAAAAGTAACTTTGGCTTCTTTTTCATTCACACAGTAATGTAACCCAAAAAAGTTCTATTGATCAAGATCTTTGAAAGAAATAGTACTTCTGGATTTTCTAGGATCACCTGGTAATTGTTCCGTACAGGTCAGAAACAATTAACCTAAGACCTGCAGATCAGGCTTCTAGTGGGAGTGTGATTTTGGTTTGGGACTGCCCAGTAATTCCAGCAGTGTGATTCTTGTAGGGCGATGAGGTCCACGCTGCTTTCTGACTACGGGGCACTGCACAAATGGTAACCGTGACAATCCTGCAATGTTCAGCGAGACTCCAAAGATACTCACAGCTCCAGTGCCATTGTGTGACACACGAGACATGGAAATTCCTTCATAACCCAGCACTCCTAGGGGGAAACAACCATCCATTCCTCTTTATTTCCCCTTCCTCGGGGATTACTGCCTTCACCTGGACATGCGAGGGCAAACACACATTCAGGTCATGTTGCCCTCAGTGAGATCTTCAAATCTTCCTGCAAATGTTTAGTGTGGCATGAAGCCATCCTAGCCCAGGGCTCCACTCCCCTGCCAAAGAGTCTGAGCACAGGTTGGATATCTCCAGCCTCATGGGGACCATTTTTCCAATGATGAGAAATCGCTTCCTACTCTACTCATAAGAAATAAAGTGCCCGGGAGCGGGAAGGTCAAGGACAATCCATGGAACTGCTCTGTCTGCAGAGAAAGATGCAGGCTGAACCTCAAACACTGTTAGATCTGTAATTTTTAAAACACGTGTGGTAATAGACCATCAAACAGTGACATTTGCTCTGAATTTCAGTCAAAAATATCAATCACCTACTCCACAAATCCTTCACCTCCATCCCCTGCAGCCTTCCAGCCTTGGGCTGCTGAATTTCCCATGCAAGACACTCCAGTGGTTGTTTTCTGAAGAGTTAATGCATATCAAAAGATAATCTATCAAATTTTTCATCAGAGTTCAATTTTTAAAATATTTTTGGGCTGTGGATATTTCCAAAAGTAGTGGAAGTTGAACCTTTATGTTAGTTTCAGTGAATTCTTTCATCTGTACATATTTTAAGTAAAGAATCTTGATGAAGCACTTTATAAATTATTCCAGAAATACTTTATGGTGTTATTTTACCAGCAATTATTTTCTTAAAAAAAAAAAAAAAAAAAAAAAAAAAAAAAAAAAAAAAACACCAANAAAAAAAAAAAAAAAAAAAAAAAAAGAATCCCAGGTTCTCAAGTTTCTAAGAAAATTGTATTTACTTGAACCATCTTGCATAGAAATAGCTTACTCGACATGGAAATTAGCTGAATAGGAAATTACTTTATAGAATCCTTTGCAAAATTCTGTGAACTTAACTCTAATTTAAAATTTGTTTTTCATTTGTTCAGTGTCAAAAAGGCAAGTAGTGCTGCTGTAGCAATTTGAATCTCTGCCTTGGGAAGCACCGTCTGAGTTCTTGGGGCACTGTTTCCTCATTAGCCATTCTCCAAAGAACAAACTGACAATAATGGATTTAGTATTCCCGAGATAACGCTGAGTGTACTTTACTGCTGTGCTGGCCACCTCTTCCCCAAAAATCCTGTCATTTGTCTGGGGAAGGAAGGCAGTGCATGGTCAGCTTGAAGGAGTTTATGAGCATGATGAATTTATTATCAGATTTTTGAATTTTAAAAAGGCGAGCAAAAGAAACTAAAAACGGCTCTACCTGCTATAAAATCCAGAGGTGAGAAACAGATCAGGGATGAAATCAACTTGCAGTTGTGAAGGAATCTTCGGGTTAATTCTCAGCATAGAGTACATGGTCACCTCATTACAGAGTGATTTCCAAGGCCGCCTGTGTTCTCCTTGCCTTTAAGCAATTCTGTAACTATCAAAAACAAAATGAAGCCACAGCCTACCAGAAAGAATAGTTCTCTTCACAGAGAAGAATTTCATGTGCATTCTTCAAAGGGAAAGGATCAGGGAGGAACCACATAAAGGAAACTGGAGAAACAGATATTCCTTGGCTTTTATCAGTCCTCATGCACACCCTTCCCTGCAGATGTCCCCAAGTTTTAGTCCAGTGCTGAAAAACAAATTAAAACCATTATCTTTGTGGTGTCTTATATTGAAGAGAATCCATCACTCACAGCCCAGAGAGAAGATGACAAAGAATCTTCCCAGACAATTTCACCTACAAGCGAGTTTTACAAGACTCATCTACTCTGAAACTAAAAACAAGAACAAGATGAACATGCAGCAGGTAATTCTAATTTGAAGAGCCTCATTTGACATCATGATAAGTTATCTTCAACTCTGTAATTTGTACAAGTGCCACCAGAGAAAAACAAATGCCTTTCAAAACCATTTGGACTGTGCTTGAAAAGCAGCAGACCTGGCAAGTGAACCTTTCCCCTAAAAAAATAAATCACAAACCACTAGAGCAAAAGCAAGCAAAAAGCTAAAACCTGATCTAAGAGCAAGCCAGGACAGACCCAGGGAGAGAAGTACCTGATGACAAGGGTGACTTAAAGTGACAGTGATAAAATCGACTTCCAGCCGTTATTTGATCTCCAGACCTGTTTCCAGTTTATCTGCCCTTAACTTCCTGGAGAACAAGAGAAAATCCAAATATCTGGCATGGTGCAGAACAAATGTGGGAAACTTCATCACAGATATCTACAGATGAGAGAACATCAGGAACTACAGAACACAGGAGTTATAGGGGGGTGTCAGTGGGGCTGTTTCTGGAATCACCTGGGTAAAATCAGAGGATGTGAATTCCAAGGACCTGAAATCATCCTGACCAAGGCTGACGTCTTCATGTAGCACATACAAGGCATTGTACCAAGGCAAGCAGTTAAGGGGGGGATAGCAGAGCATAGACAAACACAAAGCAGAATGTGTGGGTACCTTTGGGGTCATCCTGATAAGACATGCAAAACTCATATCCCTTAAATTCACATTGATTTTGGTTTTACTCCCTGGTTTAAATCACCTTGATGCCTGGATCTGCTCCAAATATCTTTTGCAATCTGGGTTTGCCTCCATTTCCTCAAATGTCAAAGCAAATAATGCTCCTATTCCTCTCCAGTAGGAAGAAATATTTGAATATCAGCAGAAGAGTCCTTGGGCCCCCTGGTCACCATCGCCACCAGGAGAGATGACAGCAATGCAGAGAAGTTCTTTCCCTGGAAAAAGCGGTTTTAAGACCCTTCAACAGTAACAGCCAAGAAGACTCTTTGTCCTATATACACAGAGATTTATGGGCTTTTTTGATCTTAAACACAGTCCTCCTGCTCCCCTAACCCAAGGGAGTGCCAGGACAGCAAGTGGGGACAAGAGGAGACAAGCCCAGATACCTTTGGTATAAAGATCAAACTTGAAAGCAAGGGAATATCACATGAGACATTCCTATCTCCTACAGAGCCCATTTCCATTTCTAAGGGAACAAGAAGGCGGACAGCCTCTACACTTAACCCACAGATGCCAAGAGATGGTTCTGCTTCCTGCTCTTTGTGCTGCTTCCCAGTAAAAAAATCAGGGAAGGACCATTTCTTTCCGGCTGTGTGGGTCCTGTTAACGCTCTCAGTCGGGAGCTCCTCCTCTGGTCTGTCAGCACACAGGGGGCTGGAAAAGCACAGTGACAGAGGCTCATCCATGCGGGGATAAATGTCAGGGGAGAAAGTACAGCGAGGAGCCAGCAAGCAGCAGGCAGGAAACGCTGCATGGAATCACGTCCCCAGGAATCTCCGTGAGTTGAAATCAGAGCCTGTTATTAATCTACCCAGACACCGAGACCCAGGAGCTGGAGTAAATCTGATTAAATTCCCACTGTACCAATGGCTAGAAGCCAAGCAGGTCTTTCTTTTCTTTTGAATGGTAACCCAAAGGATATTTCTGTCTGCTTCACTAAGTAAACACACTGCTTTAAAACAAAAGAAAAAAAAAGGCAGACCAGGAACATCAGGTGAATTTTAGTATGGCAGTAAGGTCCTTTGAGACGCAACCCAAAGGGAGAAGAAAAACTTACTTATTTTCTAGCCTGGAGGGGCTACAGTAGTGGTGGAGAAAGCAGTCCTCCTCCACCCTTCAACGTGGGATAGGAGGAGTCCTTGAACAGATTAAAGACAGCTAAACGGGTTAAAAGCAAATCTTTGCCGTGGGGAGTTTTGCAAAGCCCAGGACAAGTAAACAAAACAGAACTTAAAGAAGAATAATTCCATTACACAGGGACAAAAGAGAAGAAAAAGAAATCCTGGATTATTCAGGAGAGCTAAGTTTTTCAATTCTCAGAAGATGATGAGAAGCCAAGCAGAGTGACACGCTGACAGAGTGACCAAGGAGCCCCATCCTCCCCGCCCCGACCACCAGCTCAGCACCCTGCGAGCACAGCTGGAGCTGGGATAAGAAACTACTGAATGCTCCTTACCTGCCCTGGCCTTGATGGCTCTGGTGTTTGCCAAAGCTCTTTGCAAAACCAAATGCAAAAGCCCAAAAAACAACAACAACAACAAAAAAATCAAATTAAACAAAGAGAAAAAGGAAAAAATAATAAATCAAAGTTAACACCAGAAGAAACACAACACAGAGATGTTCCTTAAAAGCCAACAGCAACACATATCAGCTGCCAACCAAGCAGATCTTCCACGAGATGGAGATTTAAGGCACGTTTCGCTTGCCCTGTCAAGGGAGATGATTTCAGAGACTTCTTAAAAAGACAGCAATTCGGGTTAAAAAAATTGAAATAAACCAAAACGTATCAGCGCTTTAAAGGTTAATGGCCTCTGCTGAACAACATGCGTTTATCCAACCACGTCCTAGAGTAGTTTTTTCAGCCCGAGACCAATGAGCACAGCTAAGAGGAGGGCCTTGGGATGGTGGAGAGCCTGAGTTACCCCCTCCCCTCTGCCTTCCCTCTCTCCACCTCCCCCTCCTTTTTTCCCTTTTTTTCTCTCTCTCTTTTTTTTTTTTAGTTTAGCAAATTAATGCAGCAAGAAACTCCCAAGATCTGGCGAGTCGTAGCAGGGGAGAGAGGGCAGAGGGGAAATGAGATGCATTAGGAGGACACTGAGCCACTTTCTTTCCGAGCACAATGGAAGTGCTTCCCAAGAAACTTCCCCTTCGCTCCCCTCCGCTCTAGCCCTGAGCAATGGGACACCTTCCCTACAGCAGCAATAACTTATTCGGGAGGAAAATAGCCCAGGAAGCAGGAATCAACAGCAGCCAAACGGCGGGCAGGAAAGCGCCACAACCGGGACTGCAGCACGGCTCCACACTGGCAAATTCCTGTGGATGTAATTAGGAAGACACCCCGGCCAGCAGCGGAGATTAAACCCCGGGTTGTTGAGGGTCGTCGTCCCCCCCTCCCATCTCACCCCCAGCGCCCTGATGGCAAACCTACACCCGCTGCGTCCGCCCCTGTCGCCAGCCTGATGTCCGGCGCGACATCCCGCTGAAGGGAGGTTTCGGCGCGGGCAGCCCGGAGCTCCGGCCCCGAGCAGCACTGCAGTGGCGGTGGCGGGGGCCCCGGCGGAGGAGGGACGAGCCGAGGCAGCGGCGGAGCGGAGCGGGCGCTGTCCGCGGTGCTGAGCGGGCG